>JAXQJV010000094.1:0-34567 GCA_037042255.1 Penicillium sp. PG106-07D | reverse complement strand
TGAGGTTGTTATTGATACACCGATTGTCTTGTTGTCGGATGTTTGCAAGGCAGATTCCATGTTGTTGCCAACTTACATGTATTGGATTTCGTCGGCCTGGGGACCATGGTTCGTGTCAGGGAGAAGGGGATCGCCACTTTTAATTCCCGCAAAACTTTTCTGGAATAGCTCGATGAACTGCGGGGCGATGGACTCGTGGACGTAGATGCGGGAGTTGGCCATGCACACCTGGCCGCTGTTCCACTGGATACTGTGCTTGGTTTCCTGAACGGCTCGTTCGAGGTTCGCATCTGGGAAAATGATGGCCGGAGACTTTCCCCCCAGTTCGAGAACGACGTTCTTCAGGTTCGACTTGGCGGCTGCTTGTTGGATGAGTCGGCCGGTTCTGCCGGAGCCTGTGAAACTGATCACGCGGATGTCCATGTGGTGGGACAGGGCATTGCCAGAGATGTGGCCGTGGCCGGAGATGATGTTGAACACACCCGGGGGAAAGCCGGCTTTCTCGACAAGGGTAGCGACTTTGGCAGACTGGCGAAGCAATCAGCATCTATCCATGCCACAGATCAATGACAATCGAGAGGCTTACTGTAAGCGGAGCTTTCTCACTGCTCTTCACGACAACCGTATTTCCAGCCATCAATGCGGGGGCAGACTTGCTAATCAAGAAGAGCACGGGGACATTCCACGGAATAATGGCACCCACAACACCAAATGGCTGTCTCAGGGTCATGTTCACGAAGCCAGGCGTGTTCAAGCTCGACGTTCCAAGATTCTTCCAGCCCGCTTCGGCATAATAATTCAGTACATCTGCAGCCATGAAAGACTCGAAATACAGGGAAACTGGACGACCCATGGACAGCGCTTCAATCTCAGCCAGCTCGTCGTGAGACTCCATGATCAGAGCAGCTAGCTTTTTGAAGTATTTGCCTCGTTCGGAGGGGGAGAGAGCGGACCAGGCTGGGAATGCAGCCTTGGCCGCAGCGACAGCTGCGTTTGCATCTTCCACGGTTGCTTCGGCGACTACAATAAATAACGTTAGATGTGTGGTGAATATTTGACATGAACGAGGTGTTTGTCAATCTTACCCTCTGCAAACTTCTCGTTTGTGGTCGGGGAGATCAGGGCGAACCTGCCGCCATCGGACGAGTCGACAAACTTTTGACACGATCAGAATCAATGTTGCTGCCAAAGGGATTCCGAGAAGGAATTGACGCAGACGAACCTTTCCATTGATGAACAGTCGGTTCTCGAAGGACTTGACCATTGGCTCTTGCTTAATCGACATGGCGGCGTTTGCTCTCTCTCTCAAGTTGTAGAGGCTTCGGAGGATGGTTTTGGATATGAACGGGTCGTTTTGAAAGATGATTCTGCGTCAATTAAGTGCTTTTTTTAAAGGTCAGACACGGCAATTCCAACTCGAAGAATGGGCGTTCCCATCCTCGGCGCAGTGAGTCCCAACGCGCCTTTTAACTAAAGAGAACCCCGCTCGCGACAGGTGGAACGCCTAGCTGCGGATCACCGTCCATTTAGAAAGGTGGAAGTGGAGAATCATTGGAATCATCCATGTGTCAATGCATTACTCTGAGCAACTACTACTTCTGGAAGTCGGTTGCCTTGCGCTCGACGAGTGGACGAATCACCATAGCTCGCGGCTGATGCGTCTTCTCGATTAGGTTTAGGGAGCAGGCAGCACTCTCACTGTATAATCATGGACGATGTTACCTTGCTATGAGAGCACTGCGTCCTATCTAAGGAGCTCCCTTTCAGCTGCTAACCTGAATACAGGGCTTCGGGGCAGTCTCACCGTGATTCGGATCTATGACGGGGTTTAATTGGGTTTGAAGTGCTGGCCAGGAATATCTCCATGCAAGCTCAGCTCCAGCTGCAAAGATGTAGCATCGTCTCCCCCGCCATCAGAGCTTTCCCCGCTTTCAAGCAAGCTCTGTTGATCAGCATTTGGAAAGAAATCCGAGGAAGATAGTCGTTGATCAGATAAGTGAGTATACGAGGGCTCTCCAATTTGCCTAGAAACATTCCCTGCACGTAGGTAATAGTCTACTCACTCATCCCATAGACAGTGATAGAACGCAGCAATGGAATGCATTATATATCCACAAATTGTAGCCAGTCGGGTATATCATCAATATCCAGCCACCCATATAGATTCCATTTCATCGTATACACATGGAACACTCAGCAGAGTGTAGTCCGAACCAAATCATAACCCAAGAACCAGACAGTTGGAAGTCGAAGGGAACAACAAAGACCGTAACGTACAAGCCCCATATCACAAGATACCCGACCGAGCAAAAGAAACAAAAAGTGGTCAAATATGAAATGTAAAGTATGAAGAAGTAAAAAAAGAAAAATCAGTAACGCCGGTCCGAGCTTTCCGTATACCCAGCGTCGGACATCCATGCAATGCGCGCCCAGTCGTGTATCATACGCTTTAGATCATAACAAACAGAAAGGTGAAGGATGACATGAAGATTTGAGAGGGGAAACGTAGAGGTGAGGGTGGATTGTCAAGGGTTATACGGCCCGTAGCATTGTCTGCGACTACATTGATGACGTTATGATAACATGATCAAAGCAAATCGCCGAACAAGATCAGTGGCCGTATTGAAACCTTGATGTAAGAGGCCCCCAGATGAGCATAGGTGAACCTATTAGCTTGTGCAGGGTTCAAGTTCAGCAAAGGTTAAGGTACGGGTCAGAACGAGAAGCTCAGGAATGGAGCAAGGCTGCCGAGCGAGTGACAGTGAGCCAAACACGTCTAACCTCGAAACGAAGGAACAAGGCCAGCATATCAACGGTGAGTCGACGCATCACATTTCATCCTTCCGTTCCCGCTGCAGACCATCCCTTTCCCACTCATCCAGCAGACGAGAAACCTCCCGGAAAGAGACTGGTTTGGTCAGGAAGAAATCCACACCGGAAGCCAAAGCCTCCGACTCATCCCGCGAACTGCTCAGGCCCGTCAGAGCGATGATAATAGCCGGCCTGCGGTCATCGCTCTCTCGCTCCAGGGAGCGAATAGCACGCGTTGCTTCAAACCCGTTCATGACAGGCATCGACATGTCCATGAAGATAATGTCAAAGCCAGTGGGCATCCGCTCGACGGCTTCTACGGCAAGCTTGCCATTCTCCGCGGCGACGAGCTCCGATAAACGACGCTTCTTCATGAAGGTCATCATGAGGTTCAGGTTGATTATGTTGTCATCAACCACGAGGATCCGTGTCGGCCGCGTTGCTTCAATGGCACCTTCGACCAGTGGTTTGGGCAGAGGGGCTGCAGCAATGGCCTCTGGTGGTGCGGAAATAACAGAGGGGGCATCGGGGGGAACCTCGCCCAGGGATGGGGGGCCGGTACCGACGGTCTTTTTCGGGTCAACATGCGGAAGTGTGTCGTCCTTTGGACTAGAATCGGTGGGCGAGACGAGGTCGGAGGGAACTGGTGGGGAGCGAATAACAAGATCGATGTTTTCCATGGGATCTTTGACCACGGATGAAGGTGTAACGACGGTTGATCGAGAGTTCTGCAAGCATCTTAAAACACTGCGAGCCAATTTGTGGGGACCGCATGGGCGTCTAACGATATCCACCGACGAAGCAAGAGGCAACCATTCCGACTGCGCCATGCTGTAATCCACTGGCTTGGAACAGAGAATGAGAAGGGAGGGGAGGGCCGCTGAAGGCTCAACGTTTCGCAACTCTTGCAGATCCACCTCTCGAATGAGCAAGATATCTAAAGGCAGCGAGCAAGGCCACGCAACGATTTCTATACCAAACCACTCGGTAAGATACTTGACGAGTCCACCCCATGTTTCGTTCTGGGCTAGACTCTCAGGATCGGCGCCCCAGATGGCAGCCCGTCTGCCGGGGTAGTCTTCCCGCAACATAAGGGTTTGGGTCAGAATCTCACGCTGCTGGACGTTATATGTGTGTGGCTCAACTGGTGGGCTTTCTTCGCCGACTGGCCTAGCCAAGGGCAAGGTCACACGAACAGTTGTACCTTCGCCAGGACGACTGTGAATGCGAATATGACCATTCAACGCTTTTACAAGGCTGCGCACAATGGAAAGGCCCAGGCCCGTGCCGACCGCAAGAGAATCTTCCTGGGCGAAAGGCGTGTACAGCTTGCCGCGAAGGAACTCTTTAGAGATACCTCTTCCAGTATCCGTCACCGTCAAAGTGACCATGTCTTCCAAACCCTGTCTCCGGGTGCGGCCCTCGGAATGACTCACAGCCTCCAAGCTCAGCGAGACTCGGCCCTCGTCGGTATACTTCATGGCGTTCCCAAAGATGTTCATGATGATTCGACGTAGAGCACCCGGTTGCGTCCGGTATACCCAGTCCTGATGCTGAACATCAATCGACACACTGACGTTATTTCGGGAACCGAGATGTTTGGTGTGGTTGTGAGATAGTAGGACCGGAAGGTCGGCGGAAGCGGTAGAACTTTGGCCATATTCATGGCCGAGACAGATCCCGTCCACGACTTCTTCGGCCAAAATAACAAGGTCTGTATCCACGTACAAGTCCAGATGAGATGCGAGCTTATCGTTGCCTTTGAAGTCGAGCGGCGATTCCTTTCTCTTTTTTAAGGAGCGCCACGTTCGCTCCAGAGAAACAACCTTGCTGAAATCCAGGACTTGATTCATCGTATCAAGAAGTGTTCTGCCACAAGCGTTAACCGTCTCAAGCAGGGAGTCTTGGAACTCATTGAGATTGGTCCCGTTGAGGAACTCAGCGGCCGCCAGAATACCGTGAAGCGGACTTCGGAGTTCGTGACTAAAATCAAAGGTCAGTACAAACGCATCAACCGAATCAATGGCTAGATAATAACGTACGAAATACTGCCAATGAAGTCGCCCTTTTGCCGATCAGCAATAAGAGACTCCACGCGGCTATACTCGGCCATGACCGACGAGCCAAATCCAAGAACAGAGCTGAGCTCAACAGAAGATGAGAACACCTGGGTTTCAAGAGTGGTATAGCAGAAACAGCCAGCAAACCACTGCGAGGTCACTGCGTTCCACAAAGGCACAAAAATGATCTGCGTAGCGCCTGGGAAGTACAGGTTGAGCCAGGAGTTCTCTACAGCCTTCCTCTTCTTGCCGAGCGGTTTCGTGACGTCGATGGCCGGTGCACCCGGAGGTGAGCGACTGCTAGTGAAGTATGCTTCATCACGAGGCTTCTGGTCATCATCGTCGGAGGTAGAAATCATCCCGTCACGATGAAAAGACCATAGCTTGCCCCTCGGGTATCTTCGAAGCATCAGGCTCAGAAAAGATCGATCCAAGCTGGCTGCTGGAGACGTCACCACCGATCCGGCCCGAGGGGAGAAAGGGTCTTCGTTGGTGGACATGGAGAGGATTGTCGCAGGACCACCGGTATCACTACCAGAACCGTCGCTCCCACAGTCACCTTCGGAGAGAGCGTTGTTGGTTGCTTCGTAAAAGACAACGGCACCATCGTTGTCCATATCAAGACTCTCGCGAAGCAAGTTCGCCGCACGACGGAAACACCACGAATTGCCATGCGAATCATCGGGCGGGAGTCGATTGCGGCTACTGCTGGTCAGCCACTCCGGGAGTGAACTAGCCGCGCCCGACGTTCCTGTATTCTCTTTTGAAAAGGATGCTCCAGAAACGCCGGAACTCATAGACTGCGCATCGCTGCTGATTGCCCGGTCACTCGATGGGCTATGGGATACCTCGTGAGATGCCCGATCAAAGTGGTGACTCCCCCTAGATCCCCCCGACATGCTGACACGATTGTTCGAAGATCCTGGCGTTGCAGAATGCGCCGGGGGGCAACTATCCGCGCGGGAAGGGTCGACACTATCTATAAAACTTGAGCTCCCTTCGACGAAAAAGCTCAATCCTTTGGAGAGCCGTGCGGCCCGTCGGCCTTCGGACGCCTGCCGGCTGACTTTCAAATAGTCCATCACCAACATGGACAGCGATCCAAGAGTATCCTTTTCCAACGACGTCAAGCCACTCCGCGGATTTTGGTCCAACACGAAGAAGCATCCCAAATTAATGCGGTTGTCCGTCGTCAAGGGCGTACCAGCAAAGAACCGAAAATTAGGTTCATTGGTCACGAAAGGTAGCTGGCTGAACCGGTCGTGTTCGGCCAAGTTGCTGACTGTAAGGCATTCGTAATGCGGCGTTTCGCGATCAGATGGAGGCAAGGCGGCAGTTTCCTATGATCATCGGCGTGTCAATCACGACTGCTGGAATAGTATTGTGTGGTTTCTAGCGGGTAGGCAGAGGCACTAGAAGATCAGCGCATCACTGAATCTTGTATACTCACCTGGCATATGCTCCATGCTCTGCGACTGCCGGTTGATCCAATCCAAAGGTTATCCTTGGAATCATGTATAGACTGGTCATTCAAATTGACTGATTTGGTCGCCTCCGCCAGTATAAATTGGCGATCTCGATCGAGGACAACAATGAAGGCGCGCTCCGCATTCAGTCGCAACGCCGCCAGTTGCGCAAAGGAAGTCAAGGTATTGTTGTTCGAGCCCAGCACCAGTGCTTCTGGGCCTAACGCCGTGGACGGACGCGAGATGGCACTGCTGCTGCCATGTGTCGAGCCATCGCCAGCAGCCGGAGTGCTTGGGGACCCTGAAGAGCCAGAAGACGGTGAATCTTCACCCCGAGGAAGCCAAGAGGGAACCAGGCCAGAGGCGCCGGCAGGCTGATAGTAGCGGTAAAGTTCTCTCACCCTGCGATCCGCTTTGTGCTCAACACTCCGCTGCGTCCTAGGAAGCTCCATGGCGTACCGCTAACCCCGAGAGGTGAGGATACAATTGCGCATCCTGGGACTCGGGGTCCCTGATTATCAGACAGGAGCGGTGCTATCACAATGCCAATTTTTCGTCTGTGCGTATATGCGTGGGATCGAAATCGCAAGGACAATAGGTGTAAGGTTGAAAGCGAGACGAAGGATCTGAGAGGCAGATATCGTGGGCTACTGTAGAAAGTTTGTTAGCCGATCACTGGCGCCAGCGCGATTGGATCCACCACGGAGCGGTGGGCAATGAAGATCAGGCGCTCAAAAGGGAGTGTGCTGTTAATTTGGGATGAAAAAAAAGTGGACAAACCCAGACGAAGTATACTCCACCAGCACCAGCTCCCGTGAGGTTCAGAAATTAGCAGCGGGCAGCGCTGGAACGGGTACCCGAGGGAACGTCCAGAGAAGGGAGGGTTTCCGGCACACGCACGCAGCAACAGGATCTCAACAGGTGTCATGTGGGGACAAAACTTGACGAGGTTGACCATGGCAGCGACCAGCCGGGGGAGAAAGAATCCAGAGACAATGATTTGTGAGAGGGGCCGTTTTGCAATGTGACTCGATCGGCTGTGTATACTCTTCTCCACCGCTCCCATCAGTCGTCCCTGTCCTGGAAGCGGGGCATTTGCCCGCCCAGAAAGGGGGACGCTTGTACGAGTAACAGCGGCGGTGCCATTGGAGGGGTAGGGGGCGATCAACAGCCCAAAGCGTGGGAGCCGTAAAGGGCTGTCCTGTACGGAGACACTGCACAGTGATACTGGAATGGCAGTGAATCAACATCGTTATTGTGGTTGGATGTGGGAGGGCACAGCCAGCAGGGAGGCGTGGATGGCGTGGAGAGTGGCGACGAGGTTCATGCGAATCACGCGAATCAATTTAGAGATTAGTTGCCTCAGGCTGTCCGATCATAATCAGATTCCAGGTACCATCTTGATGGAAGGTGGAGTTTCAACGAACTCCTTTTCAGACAGGGCCACCATTCAAGAACGTCGGCGGCGTCGTGGCTGACATGTACCCCCGATCAGGACGAAAAGGCTATTGCAGCCACATAGTCAAGATGTGGTCATGAGCTGCTTCCATACCCGACTGCCTCTTGCACCTTGCATTCGAGAGAGGTCAAGATGAAAGACAAATAGAGTGTCAGCAGCACATTTCGTTAGTTACATGGCCAGTTAACAAGCCATCCGGCGTCATTGAATTGAACGGCCTGGGTGTTTCATCCCTGCAGCTTCATTCGCAATCTTTATTCGCGGGTCGTCTTCCTGTGGCGCACGCCCGCCGTGACGTGGGCGGTGGCAACATCCACCCATCCATCTGATGAGTGGACGGGCCTAGGTTACTAAGCCCATTGTACCTTCAGTGGGACGGAGTTATTGATGATCATTATTGAAATAGGAATTTCGTACATGCAGAGTACGAACCTTATACAACGGTACATGCCCAAGCTACGGGGGCGAAATGGAGATCCTCTCCACTTGCGCGTAATGGGATTTGCATGAGCCTCGCAGCATTGAAATCATCAGGACCTCGCTCAGTACAGAAATTGTCATTAGATCTACAGTACTCAAGGATGGCAGAACCAGACGCATAAGTCCACATACACAGACGAGCGCTGATCTACAGCCTCCTATGAGTTATGACCCGTCACGGCGCCCCAAATACACGCCACCCACCCTCCAACGATCAAGAGCAACAGGACTCCAAAACATCTGCGCTGCGCATGCGCCACAAGGCTGCGCTCCTTGAGACCCTGGATGATCTCAGCACCCGACGTGATGCGCTTATGCCGTGTCCATTGCAACAGACCCAGACTGTCTGTCAGGAAGGAGCCTAGAAGAATCGCCGAGCCGACCACGAGAGAGACAGCAGCGAGGAAAAGGTAGACTTGGACCATACGACGATACGAACTGTCATCTGCGTCTTGCAGCGCACCGGTGATGATTCATATGATGATGCTCATGCTACGCAGTGTCAACGACGTGATCCTTGTAAGTGGGCCGGGTTTGGGACTCGACGTTACGCATTGTTCATGGTGACTTTGAGGGAGTAGGCGGACCCGAACACAGATTGGTGCCAGAGCATGGTGCGGTCACTATCGATTATAGATGTTGGGCCCATGGACATGGCGATCGCATAGATGCCAAAGGATGCGCCCGCGCCTGCCGTGGATGGAGTGAAATTGAGGAGAACCATACTCAAGAGCATATTCAGGCCGCAAGTGAACACTACTATGAATCAGCATATCGAAGTCCTGGCACTTGGCAAAGACTGCATGGTCCACTTACAGACAGAGGCGCGGTGTCCAAGAACATCGATGAAAACACCCAGGCAAGGAACGAGAAAGAATCCAGCATATTACGATAGGGAACTATACCATCCTGCCTTGATCGAGTCGACATCAAACCTCTGCTCCGCCAATTCCGTTGCATTTTGACTAAAGGTCTAAGCCGTACTCGTCTGGAACAAGGAGAAGGCCAGTACAACCCAAAACATCCACGGCAACTGGAATACCTTCTGGAACTCGAATTTCTTGTTCCGCTCGGTCAATTGCTCGTTGGTCGCAGTATCGCGACGTCCATTATATCGTCGGTTGCAGTACCGACTGAAGAACCAGAACACGGCCGTGGCAGCATTAGTGAAGAGGTTCATGAACACCGCAGTCCAGAAAACCCAGGCAAAGTTACCGGTTTTCTACCCGAGATTTAGCTTTGAGCTTTGAGATGATAGAGTTGATAAGTCAATCGATCAACTAACCTTTGCGATCACGTTGGCCGTCGATTTGCCCACGAATCCGCCAATCTAGATCAACGTCAGCCAGATGATCCGACATTTAATATTCCCAAATCTCCAAACCTTTCCAATGGCAAGTTCAAACCCGAGCGTCGACGCAAACCCATTGCTAGGAGCAAACCAGGAAGAAAAAATCTTATACTGCGCGATCTGCGTGGCAATATCCCCCAGCGCCAGAATCACCCTCCCCCCGACCATGAAATTAAAGGAGCGCACAGTCGTGGCGGCAGCAACGAGAATCGACCCGATCGTGTAAACAATGTTCCCATACACAATCATCTCTTCGTACATGCGGTGTTAGCTCTGAATTCTACGACAACGGGGTAAGTAAGAATGCCCCGTGTGGAAGTTTCGCTTACCAGCACCACCGATCCGGTCAGTCACCAAGCCGCTCGGAATAAGCAGCACCGTCGCCATGAAATCCTCGCTTGCCTCCAAGAGCGAGAATTGCACGTTGTTGATGTGCATCTGCTTCTTCATCGTGCTCTTCCTCGCCCCCGTCACGCCGGAACTCCAGTGTGAACCGAAGCTGATGCAGGAAATCAGCAGTACTGCAAACAACTTCGCTGCTAGCGGCGGCGACTCCTTGTCATCGTCCGACTGCGTTGTTGACGCTTTGTCCCAGATTACTGATCGATTGTGATCATCCTCTGCAGGGGTTGACACCACATCCAGCACTGATTTTGAAACCGTCTCTTTGGCTGCCATCACGTTCCACCGGGGATGATTTGTCCACAAACTGGGGCTGGAGGCAAGAGCAGAGCGTTCCGAGACGGAAACAATCGGCCTGCCATGACTACTTATGTAGGTCGACGGGAGTCTCGCTGCGCCGCTAGCAGACCCCCAACGCAAGCCAAGACAACGGGCAAGGCTCAGCAGGGGGGAAAAAAAAATGGTGAAGCGGATCGTAAGATCAGATAGCGGGCATCCTCCAACAACCTTAAATCGGAGCGCACACTCTCCACTGCCAATCATAAACGTAAAAGCTTCAACGCCCACACATGACCGGTCTCGGCGGTGCGGGATTATCGATCTGATTAGATGGTCAGGTCGGCGCTTTAGCCCGATGCGTGTTAGAACGGCAACTTTGGGCTTAGTTTCGGGACCGGCATAGTGTCGGCGAATCTTGGGATCAAGCCAGCTGTTTAAATAGGATAAGTTCCACCTTGACAGCTTCCTGAAATATTCGCAAGGTCCGAATGGTAGACCAGCAGTGCGTACATTACGAACTGCGCAGGCCACATGGGCCATGGCAATGCCAGCTCCGGAGAGAATAGCGTTCGGCACGATGGGCATCCGACCTGATAGCGACGAGGATGTGGGCAAAGTGAAACAATACCGTCGCCGAGGGGGATGTTCTTACAACTGGTGTGTGCAAGTGCACCCACTTTGCTTCGTCATACTCAGGGCAGGTCTTTAATTTGCATTCCAATTAGTAAAGAACCTGTAAATCGTCTCTCATACTATGCTGTATAGGTGCGATTGGGCGCCAACACCTCGAAAAAATCATAGATGCAAATTAAAACCGCTCCATCAATCGCTTGCGCACAGTCCACATGCGCGCTCGCTTGCCGTAGATGTACATGGGAATGGACATTAACAGACAAAATAGCTGAATGCCACCAATGGCCAGGAAGACAGTCCGGGAACCGTCAGACTGGAGCCAATTGACAATGAAAAGGGAGAAGATAAGACCGTGAAGAACATCTAGGCATACGTTAGCAATGAACCCAAGCCGTGAATCCGAAGTTATACATACTCTTACTGAAATTCAGTGTGACGAGAGCCTCTCCGGCGTACTGGCGATAGCTGTCCACACAGAAAGTGATGGCGGTGGTACTACCAAGACAGCATCCAAATGAAATCACGCCGAAGAAGATCGTCGGCACAATCCATGCATCCATATTCTGGGCACTCCAGCCAAAGCCCATCAATCCGATCGTCGTCGAGAGCGCGATAGGAATCGCCATGACCAGACGGAACTCGGGCTCGTAGATACCACCGTTGCGGCGGGTCATAAAGCGCACGACGATGTCCGACACTTTACCTGCGACAGCCGTGCCAAGGAGACCTCCGACAAATGGCGAAATATAGATCAGCCCTGTCTGAAGTGCAGTGAAGCCGTAGTATTCCGAACTTTCGTAGATCACTGCTACAGACTCGGAGAGCACGATCAACCACCCGACTGACAAGGCATACACGACGGATGACCAGAGAACTGCTGGGTAAGCGAATAGGATGAAAGGTCGCACCGCCACCTTGTGCCATTTGTCATGGGCAATGCGACCATTCCACACTTTCAGTAATTGACGATAGGGAATCTTGGGGCGGTCGCGAAGTCGGTTTGTGTACTGCTGGGTGGCAGGAAGGTGCATTCCCGGCGAGTGAGATTCACTACGCGCGGGTGACCGGGCCGCTCGCCATGCCGCCTCCATATCTCCGGGGCTCTGTGCTGGCCCATCAGCTGGCACAACAGCTGGGGTAGGGGGTGGGAGAATACCATCGCTACGCTCGGCGGCCGGGGTAGAGGGCTCGGTAACGATGTGGTCGTCAACAATGGGACTTGTGGCGTTGCCGGGCGTTGAAAGATCTTCGATCACCCCAGGCGCATGCGTCTCGTGGCCTGGCTCGTCCCCAAAGGTGAAATGCGCATGCTTCTCCTTTCTCGGAGATGGGAGCACATCAGGATCCGGTTGCACCTTGGCCTCTGTGGACCCCGGGGCCAGATCAAGCTGTGGGCGGCGACCGCGGAATCCATGGGAGACTAGGTCAGACATAGTTCTGCCCATGTGAGGACGCTTATGGTGCTTCCGTGGCCGGGGAGTGCGATCCCAGAAAGTTTCTGGGACAAAGAAATACAGGAGGAAGAAACAAGCACCAACAATCATCGAAACAATCCAAAACACCCAGCGCCAGCCGAGACTGCCAATTACGGCCGCGCTGGCCAGTGGAACCAAGTTCTTACCACCTAGTAGCAAGAGAGTGTAGATACCGACCCGGTAGGCGCGCTCGTGCAGGAAATAAATCTCTGCGATGGTGGCAGACGGAAGACACTCCACGGGGCTCACGGCAATTCCTTGAAAGATACGAGCGATGACCAGGCTTGGGTAGTTGGGCGAAAGGGCGCACCAGACGCAAGATACGATGAAAAGCACCGCACCCAACAGATAGACCGGGCGCTTACCGAATAGAATAGCCGTGGGAGACATGATGACGGACCCAAGTCCCAGACCCAACATGTACAACCCAGTTGTATAGGCCACCTTCTGCTTGGTAACGTCGTAAGTTTTGGCTACATCGCCGAACCCAGCCGCCAGGATGGGCGTCATTCCTCCTCCAATCAGGCAGTAGAAACCCAGGGAGAACAAAGCCGCATCTCGCTGCCATACCGGCCAATTGAGCGGGTCGTTCACCGAGTCATCGGGCTGTGGATCGAGGACTATCTGTCCATCTGCTGTTTTTTTCTTTTGAGGAACGGCAGCTCGAGAGGACGATCGGGAAGGCGGGGCGGAGGAGTGGAATGATGAGGTCGATGTCCGTTGGGGCTGGTGCCTCATTCCCAGAGGCTCATTGCGATTCGAAGACAAAAGGAGGATTGTTCCTATGTTACAATAAAAGGTCGATGGTTAGCAATCTCCTAAGAGCGCATTTCGAGATGTTTGGTTGAGAGGCATCTACTCCAACTTACCAGGCACCTCGTCTGTCTGCTTATCACTCAGGATTCCCAGAGTCGACCTCGCTCGATAGGTCTCTTCTTCATTCTCGGCATTCTTGTCCGACCTTGCGCCAAAAAAGCGTCTCCATCGGGGCACTGCTTGTTCCGGCGTCGGAGCTCTCTCTTTGCTCTCAGCCATCGTCGATGGCGGTGATTCCCCCGAGGATTCCATTTCCGTCAAGCCCCAGAACAAATGTATGCGATGTATGTAGCGATGAAAATACCTGCGCAACTGTGCGAAGAACATGGTAATTAGTCTTTGCTATTCCTGGGTTTTGAAGTTGCTTTTCTGCGTAGCAGCCTGACATGACCGAGCCTCATATACCTCCAAGGACGCAACTTACATCTATCCCCAACCAACGCCAGCTAATGCAGGGATGTCAACCACGCAGGCAAGCGTCGATAAGCTCCGTAAGGGACCACCACAAGGAAAGGGCAATGCCGTCCAGATTCAATCCTAACGCGTGATCTCTGGAATCTCGAGTTCTGCAATAAGACGACCAGGTAAGGGGGGCAAATCAGCGCTTGCGGTAGAACCCAAGCAGAGGCAACCAAGTCCCAGGCATAGCTTGACTGAGGAGAGGAGAGAGGAAGGGGCAGACAATTAAGATATGTCTCAATCTGACCCGAGAGGGGTGCTAAATGATATAAATAAGATTGGCACACGTTTGACCTAGACGAGTCACGACACGAGCCGGTCACGCTGAGCTCCCAAAAAGAAAGTCGCGGGATCGACGGGCCCCATGTGGCTGCGGGGGGACATCCAACAGGCGGTGAGACTCGCCCATCAAAGAGTCATACTCGGCCCGGAAGATCACTGCACTTCAGCTCTGCAATGCCCTGCAAGCTTTTCTGCTTTATAGTCTTGTATGATACTCAATCACTATACTCGATGAACTCCTCCGTCTCTCCCCCTTTTTTCCTTATCTCCTCACCCTTCGCAATCAGCCATGGCTTCCTTGATTAAACATGGTTGAACTAACGAGACGGGGCATCCATCTCCACCGATCCACCCACTCGGAGACTGGAGTCCGATGAGCGGTACACGTTTTCGGTCGGCCCTCATCCCCTCAAATGATACTCATGAAGTGACACCTGCCAAAGCATAATGGCGTCGGTGTATGTCTTACTGGCTCCAGTCACAAGAAAGCGTTCATCCGGCGATCGCTATAATTTGCGCAACAGACGCAAAGATAAGGACGATCGCACATCCCCTAAAGGCCCCAAGATCTACTCCTCCCAGCACTGCCCACAGGCCAGGAAGCTCCCAGCGGGGCGCTTTTCCTGCACTCCGCCTATTCCTGAAACGAAGCCAAGCCGTAGTGTGCCATCCCCGGACTCCGGTTGGGTACGGCCTCAACTCTCGGAGCCGCCTCGCGACGCCATGGCCCTGCCATGTCTTTGTATTGTGGCCTCACCGGCCTTGCTTGTCGGGCTTGGAGCTGTCGTCTACTGTTCAGATGATTGCTGTCGGGGCTTCTCAGCTGACCTGTCCGGTGCGGGCTGCCGTCATCATGCATGCTCCCGGCGCGGGGAGCGGTCGCTTTCAAAACTATCGGGTCCACTGCGCTCAAGGACAAGGGTGGTGACAATTGCTCCGCGCCATGTGCCTAAGCCCGGTTTATGGCGTCATCTGTAGACTGACGGTCCCAGTAATCTCTATATAGCACTTGGTGTACACTACAGTATGATACGCAGGTCCAACTACCGGTGAATGTGAGTTCAAGCCCGCCACCACAACCCAAGTTTCATCGCTGTTAGTGTTTGGCACAGTTGATGCCAACCACTATCTTGTACCGCATTTGGCTTCCCCACGATGCGACAACCATGTGAAGCACATGAAAAACAGTTAAACCAAACTATGGACAAGGTGCAGCACTGGAGACCCGTACAAGATCCTTAAGCAGCCGCCATTGCCGCGGTCGGAGAGGAGTGCCGATCAACAAAGTGCCGGCCCCAAACCTATATTCCGTGCCTTAGGCTTCAGTTGAAAACACATCCAGTGGGGGGAATTGGATTATCCCACGCAAGAAATTCTCTTGGGCATGGCAAACAAATCAGCATAAGTCCCGGTACTCTGTCAACCATATTCTTCTGCCTAGGGGTTCGTCCATATCCATGCTACATATGCGTCACTAGTTGAACCATTTCCTAGGTTTGAGATATGGACTGCCTAGGCTCCAAGTGTGACTATCGTTAACGCTGAGAAAAGGCTGGTTCAGGTTAATGGGACGAACAAGAGCGTCCAAGTCAACCAATTTGAACCTCATCCGGGAAGGTTAACTCAAGGATCGATCAACATTGCCAGAGAGCCCGAGGCTCCTGCAAGTCAGCAAGCATCCAGCTATCACGTAGCTGCAAGAACCCCAACATGCTCTGGTAATTGCAGTTGATTTATGATCTAGTAAATTGACATCATCTAGAAGGAAACCAAAATCTGGAAAGAAAGCCATCTAGGATCCATTGATATCAAGAGCTGCTCCTCAGCGCCAAACCCACAAACCAGATCATCGCATTCATCCTCAGTCTAATAACTCTTCAAGATGCTCCTAACCTTTGCCAAGAAATCCCCATTGCTAACAGCAACCTGCGCACTCCAAATCGAAACTCCACCAAAGTTGGCATGACCCATCGAAGCCACCGACTCAATAGCCTGCTTCAACGTACCAGGATCAACATATCCGCTATGAGGACTATCCGTCCCCGCAGTCCCACCAGGAACACCAACAAAGATCTTGGGCTTATTCGACTTCGCACCAGACCCCGGAGCCGTCGTAACAGCATCCACATGGAAATCACCGCCAGGCCCACCACTACTCTGCGAAGCCAAACTTAACCACTGCGCAAGATTAAAGTTCCCAACCAAGCCCGAGCGCCGCGCAGAGGGGCCTTGCGAACGACGCTGGTAGCCAGCGCCAATACCGCACTCCTGGTTATTGTAGAACTGGACGAAGATTGCATCGAAGGCGCCCATGTTGCTGTCCAGGACTGTTTGAAGGTTCTTGTCTGGCCATTGGCATTGCGGTGCGGTTGTTAGGTAGAAGGGCTTTTTCAATGCTGGGTTGCTTTTGAGGGTGATGAGGCGGTTGGTGAAGGCGGGGAGGTTGGTCATGGGGACTTCGAAGTCGAAGTCGAAGCCGTCGACTATGGCGGTGCCGAAGGGGCCTTGGCCGTTGGCGCCGGGGCCGTATTTGTTCCAGAGTTTGTCGGCCATTTGGGTGGCTAAGTCGGGAGTGCTCCAGCCGCCGTTTCGATCGGACTGGTGGTAGGTTGCTCCGCCGAGGGAGAGGAGGATGGTTTTGCCTTGAGACTGGCATTGTGTGATTTCCCAACTGAAAAGGTGTGAGAGACTGAGTACTAACGGTGCAACAGTTATGTGGACAAGAACAGGAAAAAGCTTACCCTTGAATACCTGAAAGCGACGCAGCCGACGGCTCGGTATCAAGTTGATCCACAAAGGCTAGTTGAATGATCTAAATGAATGGGTCAGCTTCAAATCCCTTTATGAGATGCAGTCTGTTCCTTACATCAATGTTGGGATCTACAATGTAAGTCAATGTTAGTCATGGAATCAAGAGCGTCTCTTTCTAGGTATTGTCAACTTACTTTGACAGAAGGTTGCGAGGCCCTGACCACCACCATCTAAGTCATGTTAGATCCTTCTGCTGTGAGAGTATATGTGAAAGGCTCATACTCAAGTAAGCGGCGATCTTTGGAGTTGAATCTGCAAAGACAGATCCATGGACTCCTTGCAACAAAGCAAGGTACCCAGCAGATAGTAAGAAGTTTTTGAAACCCATGGTGTATCGTCAACGACACTCGAAGCAGACAGTCTATGACAACGCACAACAAAGTCCAGGCAGAGGAGCCAGCTCGCTTGGATAGAAGAAAAAGATGGAGAATACAATCTGAGATGCATTCAACGAGAAGGAACATTCCCTAAATACCCTCATCGTTGAAATGGGGCTGTTGCATCGATTTGGCCCCGCGCGCGCCATTGCTGCAGAAATGCAGGGTCAAGCATCAGAGTTGTATCCGGATACGACACTATTTCTGTGTCAAAGGGGTTATTTTGGCCCTGCAACTGTTGTTCTTGGGGCCGATTGCCTTTCTTGAAAGGAAATATTCAGGGCCGTTGGTTAACACGAACACGAGGAGGAGGCTTTAACGTGATGGATGTAGGTACGAGTTGCTGACTCGGGGGCCAATCATCGGCCCCCACTAGCGGCCCTCGTTCCTGACATGATGCTATTTTTTGCATCGTGGTGGAGGGCCGATACGACCTAGTCTATTTTCTGCATGAAGAATGGAATCGAGAGGGTTCTTCCTCCATATGCTGGCATCCTTTTGTAAGATGTCGTATACCACATAGGTCAGTTCACGACTCATGGGTTCATCGGACACGGGCCAGGCTGTGCCTGGCGGCGTTGATTTCGGGCGGCCCCATGGATGATACCTAAAGGCTAAAGTACGGATCATTGGATTTCCTTTGTGAGAGCCTTGTGGGCGTCTGTGGCCCCATTGGCCCCTAGCCCCCATACTCTACATGTCCCACTTTTCAAGTCGACATGAGATGAAGTCGAGTTACAGCACCATCTACATCCCATTCTCCGGTGCCATGTGGGATACGTGAGTGGTTTTTGTTGGTCAACCATAGGTTCGAGCGTCTCCAACCCTCCTATCGCTTCTTCACTACTCCGTACTGGAGGCAATTTCCCGTTTTGGAAGCAGTGAACTACAGTCTGGCTCCAGGTGGGCGATATGAAGTATTGGGACGAAATTGACCCTTGGATGATGTCTTGAGAGTTTTCAGATATTCTTTCTGTCACAACCTTGGAATTTGAACTTTTTTCTCACTCGATTTGTCTGTTATGCCTTTGGTATCAATGTATCATGATATGAGAACCTTCCTGTTTCTGCCCCCTTGGGAGGTCAAGGACTGGAAAGTGGCTATCTCGAGGCTACTCACTAAGTTGATGCCCAAAACGCGAAAAAAATGCAAGAGTCTGCAATCAGATAGAGTCAGTCAATTACTCTAAGAAGTGTCGATGGAATGTTAGATGGGAATTAATCCATCCTTTTTGGTGACTCGCCAGTCGACACTCGCTATTTGCGGGCCAGTCGGCGATTAGCAGCGGTGACCGCTTCCGGGGGGGATATCACGTGGATCGCCCCCTTTGCAGTGCGTAGCAAACAACACGCCGTTTTTTCCTTGCGTCGCCCTTTCAGTCGTGTCTTCCTTCGTTCTGAGATTTGTCTTCTTTTGCATTAACAATTCTAATATACTTCTTGTTTACATTCTCTTCTCTGCTTTTGACTGGTGGGCTCGCGCCACCTCTCCTCTTTCGAGTGCACAGCCGATTGCCACGTCCGCTACATTTTTAGACACTCCGTGTCAATTTCAATTACCCTCTTTCAACCAAGCCGTTGCCAAAGTCTTGATATATGCTGCAATATCGACCCTCAAAAATCACGAGTCATTCCTTTTTGCGGTAAAAACCGCTCGTCCTCACCATGAAGATCCAATTGTCATCGCCGTTAGTCCTTCTTCTCCTTCCCGCTCTGTCGGCTGCGGCAGAGCTTAACTCGGCTAAACCAAGTGCCCGCCTCTCCAGCGGATCATCCGAGTTGAGCTCTCGCTACGTTGCTGCAGATGTCGCGTCCATAAATGCTGCCAAAGGGTCGCAGGACGTCCCCGTGGACGGCAAGGATGGCAGGCCGCATGCTGGCCCCTGGGTGGAGACCAATGCGGAGCGTGACCGCAAGAGCAAAGACAATGACGATATAGATCTGGTTTCGACAAAATACGATATGAAAATCCCTTCCTCGGAGCACCTTAGTGCGGGGGAAGGGAATGTGATCCCGCACAGCAACGGTGGTGTTATGGATGACCCAGACCGGGCTGGCCCCAAAGAAGGCACCAGAGGCACCGAGGGAGGGGTATCAGAAAAGAAAAAGGAGAACCAGTATGAGAAAGTGCCCGGAAGCCCCAAGGAGGCTCCCCCTCTGCCGCACAGCGAGAAGCAGAAGCAGCCATCCGATAGCGATGCGACCATTGGAAGTGGCAGTCGCACCGCCGATGATGCTGGCACACTTGGAATGCTCCAGGTAAGATCTAATGCGCCACCTGCCAATGGGATCTCTGGTAGCAATAGCTGACACTTTTTTCTAGAAACCAGCCGACCTCCCTAACAAGCCTCACGATATCCCCCACCCGAAGCCTCCCTCACAATCCAATGATGATCCTTTGGCTGTCCAGCATGGCTCTGCTGGCTCTCGTGCTGGCTCGGGGTCATACTCCGGCTCATCTGCCTACGACAAAACTTCGACTCAGACCTCTTCGGACGACGGCGATGGATTACACTCCCTAATCTTTGCGTTCACCATGATCATCGTCTCAGAGATTGGCGACAAGACCTTCCTCGTGGCGGCACTCATGGCAATGAGGCACCCACGAATGGTTGTCTTCTCCGCTGCATTCTGCGCCTTGTTTGTCATGACTGTTCTCTCCGCTATTCTCGGTCACGCCGTTCCGACGCTGATTCCCAAGTCGCTCACTAAGCTGATGGCGGCTGTGCTCTTCCTGGTTTTCGGCGGAAAGATGCTGAAAGAAGGCCGTGAAATGTCTCCGGATGAGGGCGTTGGTGAAGAAATGCGCGAAGTCGAGATGGAGCTGGAGGAGAAGGAGCAGGAGCAGCGACGTATGGGTCGTCGCCGCTCCTCGGTCACGCCGCACTCGCTCGAAGCTGGTCGCGCTGGTGGTCGTACCAAGTCGCGTGGCTCCACCAACCGACTGCCTTCTCCACCCGAGAGCATCTCTTCGTCTTCGTCGCGTGGCTCGTCGCCCAATCCTCGGCGTCGTTTGAACGACATGATGGCTGGCGTGAGCAACCTTTTCTCTCTGCTCCTCAGCCCAGCCTGGGTGCAGACCTTTGTCATGACCTTCCTCGGTGAATGGGGTGATCGTAGCCAGATCGCGACCATCGCCATGGCTGCTGGTCAAGACTACTGGTGGGTGACCGTTGGCGCGATCACCGGCCACGCAATCTGCACCGCCGCGGCTGTCATCGGTGGACGAGCCATCGCTGGACGTGTCAGCATGCGCGTTGGTAAGTGCACGGTCCGTCGCACTCTCCAACTTCTAAGATGCTAATTACTCAATGACAGTGACTCTTGGTGGTGCCACGGCCTTCCTTATCTTTGGCATTATCTACTTCATAGAGGCCATGTATTAAGGCCATAGCATTTGTCCGGTCGAATCATTTGGCACCTTCGTCATTTGCGAATTTGGGGCGTTTTACCACGGTGTAAAGTCAGAGACGTCTTGTGAAAATACTTTCAAACTAATGATATATTCTTGCCATTGGCATATGCATGATCAGCCTGGCTTTTGTTTTGTCAATCTTTGGAACTTGACCCGTAGATGTCCATTCAGCGTGATGGCTAAAATACAAAGTTCCAGGTAAGCGCAGGCCCCGTGCCCTTTAATCTCTAGTTGGGTTAACGAGTCATCCATGGATGGTGCAGACAATCTCGGCCCTTCTGGACCGACCCGCCTGGGCCAACATTGTGTTGAAGCATCAGTTGAAGCCGGATGGAGGGCTATTGCCATGCTCAGACCTAGATGCCCATGACTTTGAATGTGTCCCCAATATATGTTCGGGAGGAGAAGGGTTGTCAAGACTGGATACACTTGGGAAGGTCACTATCAGATACCTACGCGTCCTACGCGCAGATCCATTAGGCACCTAACGACGTACATCGTAAAAGCCCAACCTTGCGAAATTACCCATCCGAGGCCTTTGGAAGTAGACGAAAATTCTCGATTTGATGAAGTCAGGGACGCGATTCGTGATACCCGCGAGATGGCCTGCGTTACCAGAACCTTGCAAATTGATGCCTGGAGAATAAGTAATACATGTAGGTTTCCGCTTTTCTTGCCTGAAAATTCGATTGAGCACCCAGACGTCAAAACAACATAAAATTACTAGAAAGTTAGTTCGGAGATTAGAATATTTACGCAGAAATCCAGTGTCTGGTTTATAAAACATGAATCAAGTTCTTGGACTCATAAATCTGCTCAGAAGTGGTAGAACTCTAGGGTTTAGGGTTTAAGCCTGAAAGGTTAGGTGTTAACTCCAAACATGGCTTAGTTCATCTGGAACATCAATATTCCGGTTCCGGCGCGTCAACAAGCCCAACAACCCTAAGACCCCCGACAAACAATCTTTCCCTCCGTCCAACCTCGCGTTAAAATCAATCTTCACCTACTACACAAAGCAGACATTGTCCAGAGCCTCTCCGCGAGGATATTTAGTCTTTAAAATACTTGGTGGACATACGCAAGTTTCGATATCCACGCGCGCGCAACACGTACTTTGCCACCTGCGCCTGGAGGGTACTCGGGGGCAGCAACACACCGCCCACATGCCACCTTCCGCAGGGGCCACCCCACAACGGCGAGTGACGCGAAGTCAGAGTCGGGAACTCGATGATCCGAACTATGGGAAACAGTCGTCCTCCACGGCTGGCCAGCGAAATCGAGTCCACGATAGGGCTCCGCGGAAAAGTGAGTGCTACATGAGTTGTTCTACCCTTCATTGGAGTTTTGGGCAACCTGGCCGATCGAGTGCTGCTTTCGGCCGACCTTGTTTATGATGATCAGTGCACTGTTATGTTACAGGCTGCCTTGTTCCCCACTTTGGTACACTGTTATGTACCATCGTTGTTGGATATATAGGCCTCATCGTTCCTTGCTGATCACCTCTTACTCCATTTAACTCTCATGAAGCAAGCTTGGCTTTCTAACTTGTGCAGATCTGTCCCCGTTGATCGAACAATCACCCATCAGCTCCCATCGGACGCCAACCTCACGGTTGAGCTCCTCGGTGGTACCAGACACACCAGCTCATGAAGAGGGAAACACCAACATTTCTGGCACGACCTTCTTGGCCCATGAGTCGGATCAAGACACGAATGCAACTGATTCCGAGGATGGCGACGTCGACGCTATTGACATGGCGGATGAACTGCCAGATCTTCAACAAGCTTCCACTCGGCTGTTGGAACTGGTCGGCACCAATTCATCTGATGCCAAGGGCATCTATGAGGTCGCAAAGCGCATCGCCCACCCTGGTAACGCCGACAACAAGCGATTCAAGCGCGTCTACAAAAAGCTGGCCGACAGCATGAAGGTCTTTACACGTGAGAGCTACATAGATGTCACTGGTATATCTCGCTTGATCCCGTCTGTGACCACTGAAGACGCCCTTGAGCCCTGGGATCCACGGCCGTACTTTTACCGAGCAAACTGTGCTTGGTTAGCACTTACGACGCTGTCCGCCGCAATCGGCTCTCAGAATCAAGTGAAAGCAGTTGAGAATCTCGATAGGCAATTCCCTGCTCCTTTCATGAGCCGAATGGTCCAGCCCAAGCAGAAATTGATAGGCGGCGCGAGCTGCGCTCTACGGGCCACTGTCGATCTGGCCCTTGAGATTCGAACGCAGTTTTTCATCGCAGAGCTTGAGAATCACCAGAATGAGAAGGGCTTTGATGCCCAATCTATTCTAAAGGATGTGTTCTACCATGCTGGAGACTCGTCATTGGACCCTGGCTCTCTTCGAGGATTTAACCTTGGAGGAGCGTTTAAAGATGAAAACGGCCGTCTTCCTGATAGTCTGCATGATGAGGTCAGCGTACGCATCGATGAGCTGGAGACATCTCTCTTCGATGACGACGACAACCTGAACCTAAATGGCCTGAAAACAATATTCAGCTGGCGCCGGTTCTGCCTCCGTGTCGCACGCTTCGTTCAGCTACGAGAACAAGAATTCAAGGCGACCATTGCTTCTCAGCCTAAGATTGAGGATGTGCAAGTGTTGGTGGTGAAAGCGATCCATAGCCGGGCGGATCCAAAAGCTACCGAATCACCAAATCGTTCAACGCTCGTCGAATCTGGTCATGAAGGGCCTTCTACCACATTGAATGAAGAACATGAGGCTGAGCAGGGCGAACGCGAAAAGACCACAAGTGAAGAGTCAACTCGCCGGGAGCTCAATCATGAGGAATCAGATCCTCAAGGGCCAGTGCAGAAGTCGTCACCACAGCGAAAACCAAGTAAACGGAAATCGCTCAAGGGGTATGTTTGCTAGCTAAATCATTGTCTGTCTCAATGCTGACCATTGTCTCTAGTGGCTGGCGTACTGCTGACGGCATGGACTTCCTCCTGAAGACACTCAATACCAAGCACCAAACAGAACTGGCTGCACTGGAATCACAGCCTGTCAATATCTCGAAAGGAAAAGCCCCTGCCCTTCCAGACTCCCCACAGGGCCTAGGCATAACTGCCGATCGTGATGAAATTGCCGGGACACCAGAGCCGGAGCCTACCTCTCATCAATCAGCATTCACGAAACGCCCAGATTCGCCTACACAGCATGACGAGCATCCTTCCAACCCACTTGACGATGACCTAATTTTCGATCAGCCAAATGAAGCGGTCATGTCCGCCAGCCCTCGTGGATCTGAGCGCATCAACCGAGTCAGCCACTACCCAGGTCGATTCTTTGATTCTCCTTCCACGGCTCGGACAAAGCCACCATCGCCCCGTCGTTCAATCTTCGATCGACAACCCAATGCCGCGAGACTAACTTTCTCACCCGGAGGCTCTGACGAACCTCGGAGCGCAGAGGGACCTCGCGAGCCAGCCAAAGGCCTAACCATGCAACCACCTCCTGCCAGCCAGGAACTGTCTCGGAAACGCGGTCGGGGCGACTCAGACGATGAGGCGAGCGACGACGGTGACTTTGACCAAGACACCCGTAGCCACAACATCGCCCAGCGAAGAGCGCAAATTCCCGAGCGAGCACGCCCAGTCGAAAAGCGGCCGCGAGTCACCCGCGAGGAATCTAGCCCGGCTGGACAGCTGCGTGAAGACCTGGCCGCTAGCCAGCAGACAGAGGGACCACGAAATGAGGCTCCAAGTCCGGCCTCGGTTCGACGGCAGACCCGCTGGCTTACAGAAAATACCGTTTCCCGGCCAGCATACGTACCCTCGGTCGGCCGTCCAACTGGCCGGAGAAGATGGACCCAAGAAGAAGATGATCGCCTGATTATGCTTGTAGCACGACACGGCACTCAATGGGCGGAGATCCAACGACAAGACGCAATTTGTCCTGCGGAAGATGGAGGACCCCAGCTCACGGGTCGAACTCAAGTTAACATGAAAGACCGGGCGCGCAATATCAAGCAAAAACATATCAGGTATTATCCTGGAAACTCCTTGCTCGTTATAGAATTTGCTAACGTCGTCGTTACTAGGAGCGGGTTACCACTACCACTCGGTTTCGCTAGCGTCACGGGTTGAAGCATTGTACTATGGTTGTTCGGCCTTGGTGTCTGTCGGACCTATACTTTCTATCAGCCAGCTCGGGGATCTTGGTGCTTGCCAGTAATTTATCGGTTTTTTCCTTCTGTGTTTATCATTATACCCTTGTGCTTTCACAGCAGTTATGGACAAATCTTTCACTTCTGTTGTTACTACTTCTAGTCTCTTATTGCACATATTCAACGTTCTTGTTCCACACTGATGTAATTCAGCCCTCCTGATTTCGTGAATTCAAGAAACACGAGGAGATCTGGCCTTCGTACGGCCGTCCCTGCTCGAGACTTGGTGAGAAGTTGCATGTAAAAATCACCCAACTTGGCCTGGTGGTCGAAAAAGGTGACAAGATACTGACTCTGGCAAGAATGACGAGAAGTGGAAATAATTGCCGGTACCTCACTCTCAGACATAACCTTGCCTTGGATCAATTCTGGCATGCATTGAACATAGATTTTGCTCTCGGACGGCGCCTAGTTCGCTACAATTCTTGCTTGACTGATGTATTTCATACCGATGGACATCTAAGTCCATTCTGTGAAGTTTATATCTGCTGTGAAACATCGCCCAAAAGTGAGTGTGTAAGACAATTCACCGACAAATTTCCCCCAGCAACATTATCAAAACCCGCCCGCGGGTCAGAGAGAGCTATGAGCAACCAATCAACCCGAGTCCATCACCAAGGCACAAACAGGGGAATCAATTCAATGGATATCCAGTACAAGAGAGTGAGAAATAACGAGCGAGCATTTCCCAAAGCATTCCTGCTCACAGAAGCAAACCCAAAGCAGCAACCAGCACTCCAGCCACAGAAGACCCACCGCGCAGAGAGCCCGCAGCGTTCGCAGTTGGCGATGCTGCGGCGCTGGAACTGGCAGCCGTCACGGCGGCGCCGGCAGAACTAGACGCCGCACCGGCCTTAGAGCTCGAGGTACCCGGTGCGGTCAGGATACTCGTGGGGACCGTGCTCGGAGTGACGTTCGTCGCAGCAACAACGATACCGCCCGCAGCGGTAGCGGCAGTCTGCGTCACCGATGCGCTGCCGTCAGATCCAGAGTCGGCAGCGCCTTGACCGGTGCTGAGGACCGAGTAGGCGTTGTCGCCGCCACCTGCGCGGAGTTATTAGCGCTGCGCTTCTGTAAAAGTACGACTTGCGTGATTGAGCTTACACTTATCCGTAGGATACCCGGGGCAGACGGTATTGCACTTGTCGTCGTCGACTTTGGACGAGTCCGGGGGCAGGGCGTTGCTGCAGGAGCAGTGGTCGCCCTTGCTCAGGACGGCTATCTTATAGTTGTCCGTGGCGCATTGGGTGACGCACATGCCCAGAGACTGGAAGGGGGATGTGGAGTCACCCTTGACGTCTGGGACGGTGGAATAGCATCCCAGCTTGGTGTAGGCGGGACTGAAGGCGCCGACGATGGCGGGCAGAGCAAGGGCGAGAGTCGCGAGAATTTGTTGGGGGTGCATATTGGCAGTTGGAGAGTCAAGAAAGACCAATGCGAATGAGACAGAAGGAAGCCGGGAGTAGTGTGATTTTTGTTTTTGTTTTTTCCCTCGGTGGATGCGTGGGTATCAAGGTCTGATGGACTGGTTGGGAGGTGAAGGATGGTTGGAGACTCGCGTGGCCAAGGAATGTCGCGGAAAGAACAGATGAGCGAGAGAAGATAAACACAAGATGCAGCAAACCCAACAAGGAGTGACAGTTGGCAATTCGAATAAGCACAAGAGAGAGACAAAAAAAAGGGTCCAAAAGGTTTCAGTTAAGAAGCTGCAACGCTGGGCTGACAGATCCGTTCGTTTGGCCCCCAGGAACCGAGGAACCGTCGGGGATCCATTAATTTATGGAGACGGAACACGACAGAGCCAGGGAAGGATGAGATGGCGAACCCACGCGATCGACTCTGAAACGCTAGGCGAATGCTCTATCGAAATAATCAGCGAGGGCGGGTTATTAAGTTATTGGTTGGGATGGCGTTGATCGCAGCGATCGACATCCCCAGAGTGGAATTGGTGGGTGGTGCTGTCGCTGATTCGAGTATCGATCTTGGCAGGGCTTTGACGAGTCACGACTCGCTGGTGCAACTTGAAACCCCGTCAGAGACTCGGAGCCTCCCGAGACTCCGGCAGGGGGGCCTTCTTGCCACGGAGTCACGGACAGCTAGGCTAAGTTAGCCTGTTTGTGTATTGGCTTGTAACCCTTGTTCGTTTGTTCGGGGGGCAGCGGATGGTGGCGCAGTGTGGGGGTTCCCTCTCGGGGCGCTGCATGAATCATCTCTGAGCTTCTCCCCCCTGGCCTCGTCTGGTATTGGCAGTCCCTTTTGACGATCGGTAAGCCTCAATGAAGGGGTTTATGTGTCTTGACTCTTATATAATGGAATCATGACCGTGGGGAGGCACATGATGACTTCATATTGAAAGTGGTGAATCTGCCTCGCAGAAGCCCTGATTCCTGAAGATCCCCGTTCTTTTTTGCTTGGCTTCTTCCACCGGGTCCACTGGTCTGAAACTGCTCTTGACTGCTTGGCCATTGCTTGTTCAGGCTGACTCTGTGCTGTCTATCCTGTCTTGACGGTCCGTACACAATCAGCCAGTCGGACTCTCCGGCATGCATCTCTACTCCAACAAGCTCGTACCGTCTTGCCGACCACGTCGGCTAACCGCCAACGATAAGCGCTTCCTGTTGGGGTAAAACGCGGGTGAGCCCGCCCGGCCGAGGGAAAAAAACAGTAACTTACTAACTTGAAGTGAGGGGAAACACGATAAGAAAGAGGAGAAGTTGCGAAGAGGCAAGATAAAGCAGATGCATCGTCACATCGGCGGTCAAAATAAACGCCATTGCAAAGCCCTCCATTCACACCTTTAACCTGCAGTTTTCCTCCCCCCAGACTGGGTTAAGCTTGGTGAACTCTTAGATTCACAGAGATCAGTTCAGGCTTCAATTGAAACAGTCATGAAGGGACTGGCTCTGCTCGGACTGTCTTCGGTGCCATCCGCACTCGCCTTGGGCATCCCCCAGCAAGTCCTGCTCCCCGGCAGCATCGCCCACACTCTCGACACCCTCAGGCCATCTGCTCGCGAGACTTGCCCACAGGCAGCGAAAGTAGCTTCTCCGAACGATGGACTGCACTCATCCTTGACCTTCCTCAAGGACGAGGCCTTCCGTGCCCGCCAGGCCAGGCGGTTATCACAGGCCGTGCAGGTACCCACGACCGTTGGCGACTTTGCAACGGATCCCTACGACGAGTCCTTCGCGCCAATTGTGGAATTCCAATCACTCCTAGAAGAGTTGTTCCCACTGGTTCACGCCAAGGCCAAAGTCGAGCATATCAACCGCCTCGGCCTGGTCTTCACCCTGCAGGGTGCCGACACCACCCGCAAGCCCATCCTGTTCATGGCACACCAGGACGTTGTCCCCATCGACGATCCCTCCGACTGGACGTATCCGCCCTTCGCGGGCGTGTTCGACGGTGAGTGGATTTGGGGCCGAGGCTCGAGCGACTGCAAGAATGTCCTGATCGGACTGCTGTCCACCGTGGAGGACCTGCTCTCGCAGAAATGGCGGTCCCAGCGTACGATCTTGTTGGCCTTTGGCTTTGACGAGGAGTCGCACGGTTTCTTGGGCGCTGGCTCGATCGCCGCGGCGCTGGAGGAGAGATATGGCAAGGATAGTTTCGAGTTCATCCTCGATGAGGGTGGCATGGGCCTTCAGAACTTGGGTAACGACAACGACATTCTATACGCCCTGCCCGGTGTCGGCGAGAAGGGCAGCCTCGATCTCGTCCTGGAACTCGCCGTCCCCGGTGGCCACAGCTCTGTCCCGCCCGCACACACGGGTATCGGCATGATGGCCGAGATCATCTACGAACTAGAGCGACAAGAGCTGTTCTCGCCCCGTCTCGACCCAACACACCCTTCATACGGGATGCTCGAGTGCCAGGCACGTTACTCCCCGGACTTCGTCGAGCCCTGGCTCTCCGAAAAGCTAGCCGCAGGCGACGCCTCAGCCCTCGGCGAAGCCGTCGCCCAATCCCGCGGTCCCGCCGTGCGCTACACCCTCCAAACCTCTCAAGCAGCCGACCTAATCAACGGCGGCGTCAAGACCAACGCCCTGCCCGAAAAAATCTCCGCCGTCGTCAACTACCGCGTAGCACTGCACATGACGCCCGACCAGCTCCGCGAACGCGCTGTCCGCATCATCCGCCCCATCGCCGAAGCGCACAACATCACCCTGAACATCAACTTCCCCGATGTCGCCAACACGGCCGACGAGTTCGGCGGTTCGGGCGATCGCACACTCACCCTGTCCCCGCTCATGGAGGCGCTGAGCCCGGCGCCGATCTCTCCCACGGACCCGCTCACATCCAAGACCTGGGCGCGCTTTGCAGGCGTTGCGCGCAGCGTCTTCGAGTCGCACCCTAACCCGTTGATCGCTGACGAGAATGACGAGGCCGAGTCAACCCCGACGGTCGTTGTTACGGGAGATATTATGACTGGTAACACCGACACGCGGTTCTACTGGTCTCTGTCGGAGAATATTTACCGCTGGAGCCCGTCGCGGCAGGGCGGTACTTTTAATATTCACACTGTCGATGAGCGAATCCGGTTAGATGTGCATCTGGAGGGTATGATGTTATACTATGGTGAGTTAACCCTCCCGCTTCCCCCCTCTCTCGCATCTACTTAAATACATTGCTAACGCCCTTTCATCTCTAGATCTCATCCGCTCCTTTGACAATTGGGACGAGGAGTCTGTGTAAAAAGTGAGCCTTTAGATGTAGTTACTTGGCTATTGGGACATACGTACCCTGTAAATATCGGTCGTTGTAGATAGGGCACGGAGATGACATTGCAGTCTGATTTTGAGAACCTGCAAACGTGCCGGTAGATGGAAATACTACTCGCTTTGAAAGCTAGAACTAGCTGTCTAACCACCTGTAACTTCCCGCCGCTCTACCAAGACTTGCTCTCTACAGTAGTCAGATACAGCCATATGTTTCCAGTGGAGTCATCTGGAACTGGCGGGCTGTGGCAATGTCCAATCTGGACTATGGGGAGTGAACCATGCCCTTAGGGAACTTAAGAACATCAATCTAGTGCAATGCAAAAAGTATAATTTTACCTCCAAGAGTAGCTTGATTGAAGCGAGTGCAACAGGTAGGCTCTATACACAACCCCCCACACTCCACAGCCCAACTCAACCTCACAGTCTCCATGCAGTACACGACCACACCAAATGCAACGCAGGACCATCAACACAAACTCAACAGCACGATGGATGGGTATCAGGATGCGAAGCAAGATAATCACACACTTGCAGTACCAAAAAATAGCGAGTGGATGACGACTAACGCGTCATGACCCGGCCTGAAGGCCCCAAGAAGCTGGAATTATCCATTTGGTGAACGGCCCTTCCGTGTCAGAGGCGCCGAGACATCAACATAGGTTTAAAAAGAATAGTGTAAGAATAAATTCACAAGAAGCGAATGTAAGTCTATTTACTTGCGACCAGGAGAGGCGCAAAGGCGCCACCCATCACGGGGCGGGCGACGAAGGTGATTCCAGGGTAACTAGAGGCTTGTAAGTAGGAATTTCAAACCAACGGGACGGTTAGATATAACTCACTTTCCAGTCTGCGTGTCGTAAAGATCAGTCAAGGCCCGGTTGGTAGGGGTCTCGTTAACCCAGGTGGCCAGGAGTTTGATGAACATGTCCCGGGTGTCAGGGGAGGCAACAGCCGCGGCGAAGCACTCCCAGTCGGCTAGTGCCAAATTAGTATACCCTCAAAGGTTTGATGTCACTGCTAGCCAGAACTCACCCTTGGTGTAGGTGTGGCGAGTGTCCAGAGGAACACCGTACTGGTTGGTGACAGTCGGGTAGAAGTCGCTCTGCATCTGGTAGACATATCGAGGCACCAAGTTCAGACCAAGCTGAGCATCGGCAAAGAGGTTGTAAAGAAGACCTGTAAGATATTTAGCCAAGTGACAATGAGGATCGTCTCGTGGGCCTGCAGCTTACCGTGGCTGTTGGCATCACCATACGCCAGGGTAGTATGAGCCGGAGTGACGTTCTTGTTGATGGCCAGAGTCTGCCACTTGTTGATGTAATCGTGGGCAATTTTGGAATAGTTGGCAGCATCGGCCGTATGGCCAGTCTCCTTGGCAATGACCGACATGGCCTGGATACCAATCATTCCCTTCAGGGCCAGGTTGGTTTGGTTGCTAATCACGGTTAGTGACTGGAAACCCGACTTTTCAAGGGGTTTGGTTACTCACGCCAAAGATCCAGCAAAGTCATCGGTGGAGATTTGGTTGGCCGGGTACAAGGCCTCATCGATCAGGTAGCTCACCCACTTCTTGAGAAGAGTGTAGTGGGTTTTCAAGTAGCCAGTATCCCCGGCCTTCTGGGAGTATGCCAAAGTCATGATAATCATGTTTCCGCACTCCTCCAAAGGCATAGCCTCATCGTTTCCATTGTTATGGCCTGTGGCGTTGGGATAATTCGAACCAAGATCGTGCATCGCGTAGCTCTGGGGGTAATAGCCGGCCTCCTGGTTCTCGAACAGGGGGTCCAGAACGAGCTTCAACAATTCAGGGTTCGAGTACAGGAAGATGGGATAAGCTGGGAAGACAACGTCGACAGTGTTCATGTTTCCATCCGAGGATATCTCTTTGAGGAACAGATAGGGCTTGCTCTGTGTACCGCACAGCTGGGTCGCACCAAAGGCCTGTCGGGCCGACAGGGAAGTAATTGTGAGGTAATCCTGGCCGCCGACAGCAATGGAATCTGTGGCAACCTTGCTGTCAAACGAGCTCGACAGAGCGCTAGACTCGCTGAAATCCTTGTGGAAGAATGTTACCGCATCCAGGTCGGTGCTGAAGTAGCTCTTCCACAGGGACGGGACAGGGGCATAACCAGAGGACCCTTCATATTGAATAGCCTCATCCTGGGTCAGACCCAGCGAGAACAGCGTGCTGACAGGGTTTGAATTAACAGTGCCCAGGTTGGATGAGAATCCAAAGACAGGCCAGTTATTATTGATGGCACGGTAGTTGGTGTCGGCACCGTTAGTTAGAGTGCCATTAGATGTGAACTGTCCACGCACAACCACGTCTTGACCGGACTGGTGGGTCATTCCATCATTGACATCAGTAGTCCAATACCAGTAGCCCCATTCAGCTTGCTGATTGATTTCAGAGAAAGCCAGCTGATTCTGTCGGTATACCCTGTGGTATGCAACACCATCGGCTGTACCATAATCCCACTGCGCAGTGGTACCACGGTCTCCGGAAACCCATTCTGAACAGATCAGAAACATTTTCAAGACATGCTGTTTGAATAATTGTATCTTGTAGTCTACTCACCTGCAGAGATATCGGCATAGACTTGCACATCGTGATCATTCCCGTCCAACGACGACACTTCAACGTTGAGGTACGAGAAGACAAGAGATTGGCGCTTAAAGTCGGTGGGACTAATTGGAGACATAAAGGTAATGTTCATCTCAACCTTTCCACCGACGTCCATTGTGAAGATACTCTTTGTTGCAGTGTACTCATAAGCAGTCTGGGTGACAGTGTTCGAGTTTGGCAGGCCCATCCAGGTGTAAGCAGTACCGTCAACGCGGATCAAACCACACCATCCGGTAATTTGGTTCCTGTCAATTGGTTAGGATAGTCCTTTGCAATAAGGTGCACAATTTGACAGTGTAGAGCGTACTCCCAAAAAACGGGCCACTGGCCTGCCAGATATCCGCCATTTCCACCATCACTGCCCGCGTTCAACCAGGTGCTCAGGTATGGCGACTTGACAGCCAACGGTAGAGCAGGGGGCCGAGCAGGCGAGAAAGTCGAGCTGGCTCCAATGGAGGCGACCAAGGTCGACATCAACACACCAAGATGCCACAGCTGCATCGTGCCGGTAGTCCAGACGAAACGAAGAATAAAAGAAAGGATTGGACGGGATCAAGATGATCAACCCAGGAGCATGTGCTCGCTACAAGGAAAGAATTATCGACAGAAATCGAAGTAAAGAGTAGAAAGGAAGGACGAAGGTCGAGAGTCGAGAGTAAGGAGAGACAAACAAACAGACTCCAGGAGCTACCGTCAAGCTAGACTGTGGACTGGCTTTGCGAGGACAGAACGCAGGGAAACGATCGACCCTGTGTTTATTGGAATGCCAGGGACATTTTTATAGTCAAGCCCTAGACCAACGAGAGGGGTCCGCGCCCAGAGATCCAAGCCCCGACCCGCATGCCAGAATGCTCCCTCCACGGCCACGATCAAGATGGGGATTAGCGCGTGGGGAATAGAGATTGCACCGAGCAGCAGACCAGCATGCTGCATGTGTAGAGCAAAGTTCCGAGCGAGCACGTCGGCTGATCATAGTCAGCATTCCGAAGACCGAGATGAACAGCATGCGGATATTTTAGCCATATGGCAAAGGCAGGGAAAGGCAGCTGTGGAAGGGGGGAGTGTAAAGGGGGTGTGCCCTGTGTGGGCATCATCTCTCATGGATGTGGACAGGGAGAATAACCAGTTAGGGCTTAGAATGGCTGGGGGAACAAGGCAGGGGAGATCATACAGAAGCCAGAAGGAAGGAAGTAAAAAAGCCCGGATAATTACCATTCGCACGAACCCGACTCTAAACTTCCACATGCAGTAATACCGCCATGCAATGGTGCAGTCGAGAATCAGACCATCGAGCGTAACTCCGATCCAAAAACGCGGTCACGGAGCACAAGAGGTCGGGCCAGGAGACATCAGGTCGCATGGGAACAAGCAGCGGTCTATGCGGGATCGACCCCAGTGGCGCGCAAGGGACCGGAGAGAGTTTAGCCTTTGGCTGCAATCTTGCAGCTGACTGAGCGACTGAGCACACGGGATGGCGTAAATAAGAAATGAGAAATAAGGCTGTGGAGTAGCGAGTGTGGAGGTAAGATGGACTGCACAATGCAGCAAAAGAGCGTGGGGGAGAAGATGGAGGGAAGGAAAAGAAGAAGAGAGGTGGAAACGGGGGTCATGCCCCTTCCTCTTGCCATACATGTTCATGACTCGATAATGATCTGCTCCGAACTACGGTGTAATGTTGTGATCGTCAAATGGTGGTGGTGTTGTTGGGGAGGAGAAGGAAAGCACGTTGGAGAAGACTCCGTGATGGCATCAGGCGGACACAACATGCACACCCTCCCAGAACCTTGAAGGTTCCAATAGTTGGCAACAATAACATAGGAACTTTAGAGTCGCAGAACATTCATCGAATATCATTCCGCCTATCATACTCCGTATTCTCCTTCTATCTACTACTATACTCAACTACTCTCCTCCTCGGCTGTCGGCTTATGGTGATTTCCTATTCCATTTGTCCAAGTCCATCGGGTTCAATATTTAGTGCCCGAATCTGCGGGGAAATAGTGATCAGCAGAGGCGCCCGAATGATGCCGTCAAACAAAGCAATAGGCATGAATAGACTTTGCTGCTAGCGATCTTCTTGGTCCATATGCACTCGATCATCTTCGCGTTGCGTATTCAACAAAATCATCTCGGTTCACCGAGTCACATCCCCAGCACGATATTCGCACCACCAAAGACAAGATCTCGGGGACCTGCAGCAGTGGAGATATGGCGGTGGCAGGGTATACAATAGTGTTCAAATCATAAAGCCTCCCCTTGCAGGGATGAACGTCGCAGATACCGTAGTGAGACACATCGCTAGAACTCCGGCCGAAGACCGATCGGAGAACCAGGCGAAAGTACTCGATACTTAGGTAGAGCCGTCGGACTACCACGTAACGTGTCGTGTCATTATATCTGCCAATAACTAGGTTTAGAGGTGAAAATAGGTTTTTTAAGTTATCGAAGAGCTAATAATTCAAT
>JAXQJV010000093.1:0-34620 GCA_037042255.1 Penicillium sp. PG106-07D | reverse complement strand
TTTGTGTTCTTTTTATGTACGCCTACCTATAACTATGTAGTTAGTTAGGTAGTTCAGTTTATTACCTCACCACTTCCCCGCTGCTAGTGCTCGCTGCTAGCGCCACTTGGCTGTAAGGGACCCAATTTTATTTCTTGGGATCTTCCTCGTCGTATAGAGCCGATCGAGATGCCGATCATGCCCATCGGGAATGCTAACGATTCGGCCTGGGCAAATAGTTCAGATGGTTCTAGAGATAACGTCCTATGCCAGTAGTGTGACTCAGTGTAAAGAGAGAAATGATTAAGCAATTCAAAACTAGTCTTTGCGTTAGTCGCAATGGCAATTAACAATATTAACCTCAGTGACACAGGGCTGTCAAGCAACTTTGGAACAACTCCGAAATCTTGGTCCTTGCTACGAACTCAACCTTCATCTGAGCTTTAGATTTTGATGCGGGGGCCATGAGACCGACAATAAACTTCTGAGTGATCTCAATTGGAGAACGACGTCCACATGAGGGTGTTCTACTCCGCGGCTACTCGGTCGCTCGCGTGCTGCGCAAGATTCGGACTTCTAAGATACAAGCTCAGAGGAATAAAAAAGATAAACATAAAATTAAGCGATCTAATCGCCATGGGGAGATATTTGAGAAGCACCGGGTTATCTTTTTCAGGAAGTGTTTTCTACTTTAAAAATAGCTGTCAATGTGGTGATTCTCCAAACAGCAGCATAAATAGCAAACCATGCAAACAGCCCATTTGAATCACCTGACTCCGTGACTCTCCCGACGCGTCGGGTCTGAGTAACGATAATGCCCTCAAAGCGCTGGGCCAGCGCTCGATTGGCGCTATGTCCGCAACAGAGTCTGAGTCGGACTATTTTGGCGATGATTTTGTTGTGCCTGACTCCCCTAATGGTGAGATCGCGTCACCACGTCCACCTAAGCGCCGTCGCGTTCAATCGCCGACGCGCGGGAAAGAGGGCAATCACGATGCCGCGTCAGAAGCGGACTCGTTTTCCGACTTAGATATAGATTTTCCACGCGAGCGAGAATCATCCGAAGACTACGATCGGCAGGCAAGATCCAAGTCCCGGAGCTTTGTCCCCAAACAAAGCAATTTCCACGAGAACATCTTCGTTACCCAACTCACCCAGCCCGACTCGAGCCCCGAACGAATACGCGGTCCTAGGTGGCAGAAACCTGTACCAAAGTCGCCTTCTCCAGCAATTATGCCTGCCCAAAAAGCCAAGAATACACCCAGATCTGCGCAGCAGGCAGATGAAAATAACTATAATGAGGAGGAAGCCCTTAGGGCGGCACTGGCAGCGTCACTCGATGCATTCAAAGAGGAGAAAACCGTGTGGAAGATGGCCAGTGCGACCATGCAACAGCAAAAGACTGCCCAAAACAATGGCCTGGGCGCCCAGATGGACGTCTCGTTTGAGCTCGATGATATTCCCGATGACGCGTTCGACTCCTCGCCGTCATTATCGCCAGTATTACGACCGGCCCAACCCGCTATGACGCAGTCAAGCTTTTCTCGGCAAGCGAACCGCCCACAATATATGCGACAGATGACGCTCTATGGAATGGCCGCACAGAACCAGGTCTCGGCACCCCAGGAGGAAGATTGGGCACCACCAGAGAGGGACGAGCGTCCGACACACCACAAGTTGAACGAGGATGCATTGAATACATGGTGGTATCCCACAAACCTGGGAACCGTTCGAGATTATCAATTCAACATCACCCAAAAGGGTCTTTTCCACAATCTACTCGTTGCCCTACCCACCGGTCTGGGAAAAACTTTCATTGCAGCAACCGTCATGCTTAACTGGTTCCGATGGACGAAGGATGCGCAGATGGTCTTTGTTGCTCCGACCAAACCTTTAGTATCACAGCAAGTGTCGGCATGTTTGGACATTGCTGGCATTCCACGTTCGCAGACGACCATGCTCACGGGAGGCGCTGCACCTGGTCTCCGTGCGAAAGAGTGGCAATCAAAGCGCGTGTTTTTCATGACACCGCAGACATTGACCAACGACTTGAAGACTGGAATTGCAGACCCCAAGCGCATTGTACTTTTGGTCGTTGACGAGGCTCACCGCGCTACTGGGGGTTACGCCTACGTGGAAGTTGTCAAGTTCCTGCGACGATTCAATCAGAGTTTCCGTGTCCTGGCATTGACAGCCACTCCCGGGTCTACAGTCGAATCGGTGCAGGCCGTCATCGATGGGCTCGACATATCACGAGTCGAAATCCGAACAGAAAACTCCATTGACATACGAGAATACGTACATAACAGGGATGTCGAAATTGAGACATTCGAGAACTCAGACGAGATGATTTTTTGCATGGACTTGTTATCCACGACCCTGAGACCGCTTGTCAGCCAACTTCGTACCATGAACGCCTACTGGGGGAACGATCCCATGGGCTTAACCGCCTTCGGTCTCACAAAAGCAAGACAACAGTGGATGGGGTCTGATGCAGGCCGCAACGCCAACTTTGGGCTGAAGGGCAAGGTCAATGCTATTTTCACAGTCCTTGCGAGCTTGGCCCATGGTATTGACTTATTGAAATACCACGGTATTGTACCATTCTACCGTCACATATTGCATTTCAAATCCAACACCGATGGACAGAAAGGAGGCAAATGGCAGAAGCAAGTTGTGCAAGATGAAAGTTTCAAGAAGCTCATGAGCCATCTTGAACCTTGGACAAAGAACCCCGAGTTTATCGGACATCCCAAATTGGAATATCTCAAGTCCGTGATTTTGAATCACTTCATGGATGCCGGAGAAGGGAAGGAGAACGTGGACGGCAACAGCACCGGAAGGCCTGCAACGAGAGTTATGATATTCGTGCATTTCCGTGACAGCGCCGAAGAAGTGACGAGGGTGCTCCAGCGCTATGCTCCCATGATTCGACCGCATGTCTTCGTGGGGCAGAGCTCGGCCAAAGGCTCCGAAGGCATGGACCAAAAGACCCAGCTGTCGATCATTGAGAAATTCAAAGCGGGGACTTACAACACTATCGTTGCCACATCGATTGGTGAAGAAGGTCTGGATATTGGAGAGGTCGATCTCATCGTGTGTTACGATTCCTCCGCATCGCCAATTCGCATGTTGCAACGAATGGGTCGAACGGGCCGTAAGAGAGCGGGTAGGATCACTTTGCTGCTGATGAAGGGCAAGGAGGAGGACAACTTTACCAAAGCCAAAGACAACTACGAGAAGATGCAGCAAATGATCGCCAGTGGAACTCGATTCACCTTCCACGATGACCGATCTGCTCGTATTCTGCCCAAGGGCATTCGTCCAGTAGTCGACAAGCGACATATCGAAATCCCGGCCGAGAACTCTCAGCGAGAGCTTCCAGAGCCAAAGCGCAAAGGCAAGGTTCCCAAGCGACCACCAAAGAAATTTCATATGCCCGATGATGTGGAAACGGGGTTCACGCGAGCTTCCACGCTTGAGGAGAGCTTCGCCAGGTTGGCCAAAAAGAAGATAACACCCAAGAAGCGACCTCGGACCCCGACGCCTGAGCCTGTCGCTGTGCCACTTTTGAAGGATGTCCTTCTTTCTGCTAGCGAGCAGCAGGAGCTGGAACGTCATTATCAGAGTGTTGGCGATACTTCACCACAATTCATTCGCTATCCGCGAACTGATGCCTTTCCACGGCTGCAGCTTGTGGCCAGACCAACCAAGATGGTGTCACATGGCTCATTGACTCGTCGAATGATCAAAACCTTGCAAAAGATGGAAAACTCAGGCCCTGACTGTGAAGATCGATACAAGCAGATCATAGCAAGGGTGACTGAGAAGACCGCCAAAGTCCATCGCCGATCCTCATTTGATGCTACAACAAATCAGTCACGCCAACACCAAGTCCCCAAACCGTCCAAGAGCTCTAAGCCCTCGATATCTGCACTCAGCATGGATCTAGACTCCGAATACGAGATTTCCGCGTTTATGTCGCCCAAGCTGTCTGATTCTGAGCCCCAGCCGCAGCAACCGTCCTCGAAAACAATCGATAGCGACTTTGACGACGAGGGCTCCGACTGGGATCTTCCCGATGCAGGTAGTCTCTTCCAGCTGAAGCCAAAGCCTGCACCGCAGCCTCAATCCCTGAAGCCGAGAATGAAGAGAACTATCTTCTCCGACAGCGACGAGTGACGAACACCAGCAATTGGATTATCTTGTCACTGTAGCATCGGGGCTGGCATTTTGACGCAGCCCAGTGACTTATATATCTGTACATATAATATTGAATGCATGATTCAGAGCGCTTACAACGATCTAGTCTGTAGTCGTCGCAAGAGGTGTGGTGGATGTAGATGGCTGATGCTAGTGCCACGACGGACCCGCCAAAACACCCACGCACCTCCGCCCCGTCAACACCGCCGACTAGTGACCGACCAGCACGGAGTATACCTACACAAGCACACTCCCTCCCACACCATGGCTGACGCACAATTCGATAGCGCGCTGTAAGTATTGGCCTCTGAATGCCCTCTCACTCATATTACAGTTCAGCCACGACGTTACCAGCACGGGCAATGCAAGCCCCTTCCTCAACCCCGCCCCGACTGCATGACGAGTCCGCAAGCTGACCACCCTGACCTTAGCGACCTGCTTCGGCGTCTGAACCCGCGCGACACCAAGGCCAATCTCCAGGCCATTACCACTATTGTCCCCGATCTGACCGAAGACCTCCTCTCGTCCGTCGACCAGCCCCTGGAGATTCGCCGCTGCCCGCAGACCAGCCGGGACTACCTGCTCTGCGACTACAACCGCGACGGTGACAGCTACCGATCACCATGGAGCAATGAGTTTGATCCTCCTCTCGAGGATGGAACGGTCCCTAGTGAGCGCGTGCGCAAGCTCGAAGTTGCGGCGAACGAGGCGTTCGATGTTTACCGGGAGCTCTATTACGAGGGCGGTGTTGGGAGTGTGTACTTCTGGGACTTGGATGATGGATTTGCGGGTGTGATTCTGCTCAAGAAGGGTATGATAGAATAACTGTTTCTGCTTCTCTTGAACCGAGATTGTGATACTTGAGTTCTTGGGCCATGTTGCGACTGACGAGTACTCTCTCCTACAGGGGTGACCGCTGGCTCCCAGAGCTCCGGTGAATGGGATAGCATTCATGTCTTCGAGGCTACCGATCGTGCGCGCATGTCCCACTACAAGCTCACTAGCACCGTGATCCTGCACCTGGCTAATGAGACCGATGCCCTGGGCGAGATGGATCTGAGCGGGAACATGACCCGCCAGGTCGAGGCCGATTTGCCCGTTGAGTCGGACGCGAGCCACATTGCCAACGTGGGGCGGCTGGTTGAGGATATGGAATTGAAGATGCGGAACTTGCTGCGTATGTATTTCCCGCGACCTGAACAGAGGTTATGCGGACATTATTGCTGATTCAATTTGTGTCTTTAGAGGAGGTTTACTTCGGCAAGGCCAAGGATGTTGTCGGTGAGCTGCGGAGTAAGTTGCTTGCACTGGCCGATTGGGAAGATGCAACAGCTAACATGATAGATAGGTCTGGCACCGCTCTCAGAGACGAACCGGGATCGCGCGACGCAACTCGAGATGATCAAGGGCATGCAGAAATGATCGCTTCTTGGTCTTGTTTGTTTCCAGGCAGGCCAGGTTGATTGAGACTTCGAGAGTCCATCTAGAAAACCTCCTGTTGCGTTCTGTTTTGCATAGCTTCGTCCCTTGAACAGTCGTGGATATCTAGCCACATACAATGATATCGATATAAGACTTTCCGTTAGGTGTAAATCATTGAATTACTGAATTTCCAAAGCGCTTGCCTTGATAACCGGGGTATCATATCGTTACAAAAGAATGAAGCCTTTTGCTTCCGCACAAGCTTTTCCATGGCCACTCTTAGTCGACCTGCATCTCCTCCGAATTATTATACTCGGAGTCATTACCCTCCTGCTTGATTGTGACATTCTGTCCATCGGGCACCTTATCCAGCTGCTCCACAAAGCTGCTTGCAGCAGCCCACAGCTCAGCTTCCTTGTCCTTCCCAACAGTATCCTTTCGGCTATTCAGCCAGCTGATATCCAGGGGATTTGTTGAGCCAGAACCAGACCCCGCCGCACCAACGGCACCAGCACCAGCAGCATCACCGGGCTTAACGGCCGAATCTGGGCGGAAAAGGGAGGCTTCCTCCAGGGCATAGAGTTGACGACGGAGCCGGACATCAATGGAGGATAGGAGAGAGAAGTATTTCGCCGTGGCCTCCTTGAATTGGGCTTTATGGGTTTCGAGCGAGCTATCTGAGGGGGTGTCGGAGTCTGACGGGGTGTTGGTAAGGGCTCGCATGGCGAGGCCGGCGGAACTGATCAGGTTGGCGATATCCTGTATGAGACAAGATTTTAGTCAGTCAGCCGAGGTGTGCAATAGCTCCTTGTGTCCATACCTTGTCGATGTCATTCAATTGCCGGATGCGATCCGCAGAGGTGAAGGTCTGCATGGTTGGAGCTTCTGTAGTCATTGTGCTAGTTGGTAGATGTCCAGGAATCTTGCAATACACAATGCTTCAAATTGCTCTTTCGTGCTCGTCCTTTGCACTTGATCCCAGGTCTGTGAAGGGGTCAATCAAAGCTTGGTAGTAATTAGCAGCTTGAAAATGGAATACAAAGTCACGTGTAGAATCCGGGGAGCTTATTCAGCGGTCCGCCGCGACAGCCTGCCGCATATCAAATTCATCCCAGCGTCCGTCAAGTTTGCATTGCCGTCCCCAATTTGTCTGAGTCCATCGTGTACAAACCTCAGAACATTTCATTCGCTTCCTCTGGAGTTTCCCACACCGCCTCCATCACCATGTCTGCGCCAGGTGGCGCTCCCAGCCCTGCGCCGCGAGGCGGTAGCATGGGGCCTGGCGCAAATGGAGGCAGCATGCCTATGTCACAACAACAAATGTCTGGACAGCCTGTACATTCTGCACCTCCTCCTGGTCCTCCACCGCCACAGAGTGGTGCTATGTCACAGCAGAACCTCAACCAAATAGTAAGTGGCATTTCATGTTTCTGCAGCCCGGGGTATGCCGTGAACCTTGTCTCGAGGGATTGTCATTGTCTTGCCATCGTCTTGTTTTCTGCACTTTGGTCGCTCGTCCTGGCAGTCTGGGGATGGTGGTCAGCTCGGTCCCTGTCGCTGCCATTGTCTGCTTGCGGCAGCCTGGAGCGAACCCATCCAACGTGAGGTGGGAGTACGTGATATATGGTTCATCACGAGGAGGTCATCAACTTGACGAAGAGTCCGAGGGAGACTGCCTTCTCCAAGAACTCCTTCCGTACTTGAGTGTGCGCTTTGCCTGCCTCGAGAATCTTCCGTGGAGAGTATGTCTCTCCTCTCTGGCAAGACCTCTCGTCTTCCACCATCTTCGCCTTTCGTCTCTCGCCTTCCGTCAGGTCTCTCTCAGCCTTTGCATGTGCCGGTCACCAGCCTTGAGCTTCCTCGAAGGAAAGGAAATTTGCCTGCTCTATAGCCTGGCCATCTTACATTCACCTTGGCTCCTTTTGGTCCTCACCTTTCGTCACCACTGGCTCTGCTTTGCAAGGCATCCTTAGATAGCCTCGCGCTTCACTCTCTTCATCTTTATTTTCACTTCGACTTGCTCCCTACTCGGTTCAGTGGACACCATGGCCCCATCAAAGAATCGGCGCAAGCACGCGAATGATGATGACAGCGACGAGGAATACCTACCTCCGAATGAGAGACGTTTAATCTCGGCTGCAGCCAGGAGGCGCACTGGCAACCAACGTTCCCGGACACCGATTCAGACTCCCCCGGCTGCGCAAAAAGACCGTGGTCCTCCCACTCTCACTCCTGAGGCTACTAAGGCCGTAGCCACGAAGAAGGTTCCAGAGGCGCCAGAGCCTGTATCTGCCCGCAAAACAACTCCTGCACATGCAACAACGGATACGTCTCCTGGGCAGTCTGCGTCACCAAACACTCTGCAAGGAACTCCTGCTTCTCGACTGAGGCTTGTGCTTTCTGGAAATAGTCCTTCTCCGAGGAAGGTCTCATTTCTGGACCAGAGATTACATCTTGGAAAGGGTGAATCTACGAACAAGATTGCGGATATTCAGCGCCCTCTCGACAATGAAACCGGCTCGAAAGCTCCTTTGGTTCAAGCTCCTGTGCAGCCGGCGTCATTCGCTGAGGCACCACCGAATCTCGAGATGCAGCTGCCCTGGGGATCGGATGTCGTCCGTTTCATACGCTGCTTTTACCAATTACTGACGACATGTCGCTAACTCATTATTCTACCACAGGTCATTGATTATCTCGCCAAGAAAGGTTACAGTCGGACTGAAGCTATGCTTCGCATGGAGTCTGCCAACCAAGAGATCGATGGGCGTCCCCTTCCTCCCCTCGGGGAGGATGCCCGGCCCAAGTTCAGACAGGGTTTTGGTACACAAGTCTCCCAATTCAATCTGTGTAATACACCTACTGACTTGATTTCTAGATCTGTTGAAGGCATGGGTTGAAGAGAACCTCGATCTCTACAAGGTAAGCTGACCGCTATTGTCATCGTTGAATGTCTAGAATCAGAACAGAGGATTGACTGACAACTATTTAGCCTGAGCTTCGCCGTGTCTTGTGGCCACTGTTCGTGTACTCGTTCATTAGCATGGTGACCTCTTTCTATCACCAGGACGCGAAGCAGTTTTTCGACACCAACAAGAACATGTTCCTCCCTGAGCACACAGACGATGTCCGAAAGCTCGAGCCGATCAGCCTGCCGGAGCATGTGCAGGCCAACGACACCGCCAATCTGTATCGAAACAACAAGTACCGCATCGTCCTGAGCAACCCTGCTTACACCAACCTCCTTCAGTTCTTGGAAACCAAGGAGAAGGAGGGCGGCTCCGTCATGAATGCTATCTTGAGCAGCTTCTGCACCATCAAGACAATGGACCGTGCTGCTGACGATCGATTCAGCTTTGCTGCTATGCTTGGCCAGATCGGAGCGGGTCAGTCATTCCCCTCAGAAGACGAGGGTATTCCTGGTCATCATCCCGGATCGGCATACACAGGAGACAACCCGGCCATGGCTGGAACCTTGCCAAGACTCCGGCTAGGAAAAATGCCAATGGAGCAGACCCTGGAAGAAGACGTTCGTGCGGAATTGGCAGAGGCCGATGCCAAGGACCCCCCTGCTCCTGGCCGCAACACGCTTGTGCAAGAGTTCGAGCAGATGATCAAAAAGGAAGAGGACGAGGAGGCGCCCACTCGTGCTGATATTCCATTCCCTCCCTCGACTGCTCGTGATGTCGCGATTGAGTGCATGAAGGTGCGGGAGAACAGGGACCGTTTCAAGATTGAAGGACGCACTGGAGGTGTGGGTCCTGGAGTCAGCGTGTGCATGTTCACCTTCCACAACACCTTTGATAGGTAAGATTCCTCCTACTTAGGTAATATTGAACTCTGGAATTTTGCTGACAATTCTTTAGCATCAACTGTTTGGACTTCTCCGATGACAACATGCTTGTTGCTGCAGGATTCGCCCAGTCTTACATCCGCGTTTGGAGTCTTGACGGGAAGAATATCGAAGCAGCCTGGCCAGAGCTGGACGATCTCCCCCCAGCCAACTCTCGACGCCTCATCGGCCATTCTGGTCCAGTCTACGCGGTTGCTTTCCCCCCTTGTGCGACTAAGGACGAGAATATCTCCGCTGACGACTATGTTCCAACCAACGCTCGATTGCTGCTCTCCTCCTCTGCGGATAAGTCGATTCGTTTGTGGTCTCTGGATACCTGGCAATGCCTCGTTGTTTACAAGGGCCATGATCGCCCCGTCTGGGATGTGCGATGGGGTCCCTTCGGCCACTACTTTGTTTCCGGTGGTAATGACCGCACCGCTCGACTTTGGCTCACTGACCACATCCGTCAGCGACGTATCTTTGTTGGACATGATCAAGATGTGGACTGTGTCTGTTTCCATCCAAACTCGGCCTACGTCTTCAGCGCCAGCTCCGACAAGACCGTTCGTATGTGGGCAATCACTACGGGAAACGCTGTCCGCATGTTCACTGGCCACACCGGTAACGTGACTGCTATGGAGTGCAGTCGTGATGGCAAGATCCTGGCATCTGCAGATGATGCTGGCTCGATCTTCCTGTGGGATCTCGCACCAGGCCGACTTTTGAAGCGCATGAGAGGTCATGGGAAGGGCGGTATCTGGTCCCTCAGCTGGAGCGTTGAATCGACTGTTCTCGTCTCCGGTGGTGCCGATGGCACTGTCCGCATTTGGGACGTCGCTGGTCCCCAGGATTCCAACCAGGGACGCGTGATCGGCGAAGGCGGTGCCGGTACCAAGCTCGACGCCGCCAATGCTCCTGCGAGCACTACCGCCTCGAGCAAAAAGAAGAAGGGCAAGGATGTCGTTGTGACTCCTGATCAGATCAGCGCTTTCCCGACCAAGAAGAGCCCCGTCTACAAGGTCAAGTTCACCAACATGAATCTGGTTATTGCGGGCGGTGCCTATCTCCCCTAGATGCGCACATTGCTTTTCTCTGGCCGTCAAAGCTTGTCGGCCTTTCTTCTTCTTTTTTTTCCTGGCGCAAATACCCCGGTCTCTTCGGACACCTTTTCTTTTCTCTCTTGTCATGGTTGTCTAACGAATCTCCTCGCCTCCACTTCTCGTGGGATCTTATGGCGTTCAATATCTGGATTTGAATATTCTCTGGTGTTTATGGCATGGTGCGGCGTGAACATCCTTCAATTTTGTTCGAGTCAAGGCTCTTTCTATTAGTCCATGGGACAGCTTCTTTAATGTGTACTTGCCTACTAGTCTAGTTCTGCTTGGTCTGGAGATTCAGCGTGGCGGCTGTCATCCACGGGTCTTCTGGCTCTTTGCCATGGAGGACATGTGGACAGCAACGGTTGCTAAAGCGTATTCTACGGACTGTTACCCGGATTGGATTAGGAATACAAGAGCTTCTCTCATGGTCAAAATCCACATCAATGATGACTCCAACTTCATTCGTAATTAGTAAGCACCTTGTAAACCCCTTGTTGCATACTCAATGCAATGATTGTAGTTCTCTGGCCTTGGATCCGAACACGCCTTCTCCTCCAGGAGACCGAGAGGATCGATCTAGGTAGGGACTGTTCATACAATCTGATGTCGAGGGAGTTCAGGCCAATGGACTATTTCACGAATCTGACTACCAGTTACTTCTTGTTCACGATGGGCAAGGCTCGACGGCTCATCATCGGCCATCTCCATGGTCAGGTCACAGCGCATTTTTGTATCTCCACGCAAGTTGAAGGCGGTGTCCAGTCGTTATCGATTGGTGATCGAGGCGGCGTCGTGGCGGTGTTGAGGGGGATAGCGAAATTGGGCCACGAGAAAGTTGGCAGAATGAAAACTGTCCGTGGAAAGAAAATGATCGAGGCGTGGGTAAAACAAGCAACCTTCTCTTGAGAATGGAATCGACCTTTATGCTCTACTCTACTTGGGATGGCCAAAGGCGCCAGCGCCTTTCTTCATCGCAGCCGCCGCCTGTAAATCGCCCACCTTAGGCGGCAGCACAATTGTACTCCGATCATTTCGTCGGTAGAAATCAGCAAGCACCTGCGCCGTCTTGCTCGGCTGATCTTCTTGGATGAAATGGCCTGCTTCTGGGAAGACTTGAAGCTGGTATTTGCCTGATTTGAACCATTAGTATCCGATTCTGTCGAGCAAGGAAATGAAAGATTGTGCTGGTACCTTGCATCTGTCCAATCATCAATTCTTTATCCAATCGGTCCGTTCCCGCAAGCAGCAATAGCTTGCCCCCCCGTGCATCGAGGAACTTGCGACTCAAGCCGATAAACCAGTTCTCCCAAAATGGCTTCGTGGCGGAGAGATTTGTGCGCCATACCCAGGGGCGGGAGGGGTCGGTTGGCTCTGTCTCTTCGTAGATGAGGGATGGAACGGAGGCTCGAGCTGAGGTGGTGTTTCGAATTGTCCGAGACCGAGTGCTATTAACCGGATTAGCCTATATCACAAACAGAACACCGTGGCCAAGGGTGAGGAAGCTTACTGCCACTCGATTCCTGAAGTTAGCGAGGGGAATCGGGTTGGTCGAGTCGAGAGATAACTCTCCATGCTTTGGAGGGCATCCATAGCAGATCCTATCGACGCTGTTCAGCAACAGGCCCCAAAATTGGGAAAGACTGTGGAAATTACCTTCAACGACATCCAGCACTGCATAGGCGAGTAGCTTCGACCCGAGTTCGCCCTTCTTAGCAACATCCGTAATGACCGCACCACCAAGACTGTGACCAACGAGTACAATATCCGGCATAGTCTTCCAGCCCATTTTCGCTTGTGTCTCACGGACTACAAAGACAAGATCTCGGCTGAGCGTGTCTAAGCTGAGATCGAGTTCAATCTTTCCCTCAGTCTCGGCCTCGGCAGCAGCTCCGGTAGAAGGACTGTCCTGATGTGAAGGCTCAGAAGTCAAAGTCATCGTGGTGCAGCCATGGCTTCTTGCGTCAAGGGACAAGACACCAGCTTTCGGAAGGATTTTCCGGAGCTCCTCTGCACAGGTTGCGAATGAGAGGCCAGATGAGCCGGCGCCGTGATGCATCACGAATAGTGGACCTGATCCGGACGGTGGTGTCAGATACACATGGTGAATGATGTGGATTCCGTTGACTTCCTCGGGTAAAAACAGCTCTTGTGAGAAGAAGTCTGTCCAAGGTAGTGATTGCGTTGGTTGTCTGGGGCTTGATGTTAGCACGAACTCTTGAGACGCGGACCCGACGACAAGCATCATGTTTGCGCCAAGTTCAGCTGCTGGAAAGCGCTTCGAAACGTAGAGAGAATACGTACCCGCTGCTTCTCCGGGCAAATAGATTCCTCGTGGGTGAGGGCATCAGAGTCCCCGTTGAAGAGACTGAAGAGGCGGAAGAGCCATCCTCCTCGTGGTGCTCTTCGGGTATGTGCATTGGATCATACATGGGCACTTCCGATGGAAGCTTGGCCAGTTTGGCCTTGGCGAAGGACTTCTGGAGCTCGCTCATGAGATGTCCGTGCCCGAGGAGGGGGCCTTCGACCCAAGGATGGATTGCAGAATACGGACAAGAGGGTCGGATTGATGTGTGGCCTAAGCACTTCAGTATGGATCAAACCAAATGAGTCTCCCGGGGTTGGATAGAAGCTGTGAAAGGAGCTTGTAACCTTATCGTACCTCTACTCAACGCGGCTTGTCGTTTACCTGGTGGTAGTAGTGGCCCGCAATATTGGTCCCCGCATGAATCGGGCCATCCATCCATCTGAATTGCTGACTAAGGCATTTAGTAGGCTCCATGGAGTGGCACTAGTACCTATTCTTTGAGTAGCTTCAACAAACGATAATTCTTATTCAAGTAGAGGAAAAAATGGATGCTCACCTATCATTATATTATAGCTTCCATATATCGCCAGTTGGTGTACAATGTGCTTGATATATATTAGGTACTGAGAAGTGCGCTTGTGAAGATCTAGGAACCATATCCATAGAATAGTTGCCAACTTTGATTCTTGGATTACAGCTCTAGGCTATATTGACTCCCTTCTAAAGTGCTATTTGGCTAAATTGAAACCTTACTGAGAGGTTAAGCAAATAACTCCATCAAACCTGAAAAAGATACTGTCTGATTGTTGAGGCAACAATGACGGGATGACATGGAAACATTTTCCAGAGTCCCGTGTCACACATAAAGATACAGCTATTTTTCGATAGTTAATGCAATTGGTGAGCACCTGGAGGCGATGAAATTGTGGCTGATAATGCCTTGTGCAGCATGATTGGACATCGTTAGTACTCCTTGCTCTAGGAGCTTGAGTAGCTCTATACATAGCGGTACCAGATAGCCTTCGCAAGCCTTGAATTCGTTTTGAACAGTATTTGTAATGGAATGATACAGATAATTCTAAAGCCTAGATCGAGATCATCGAGATTACAAACTGCATTAAAGGTACTTGGCATTTCTTGAAGTAGGATGACGCCACGCAGTGCTTGTCCCTCGTCAATAGTTGAATGACAAGAGATAGTACCTAGTTCAACCTAGTTCAACAGAGCAGCTCAGCAATATATCCAGTAATCTGTGCACGAACGAATGATATTCGGTAAACCTTTAGATCTCTGAATGATCGAATTTCGATTACTCCAAATATTAAAGAACGGAAGGAGCACAACTCCTCCCCGGCAAGGGGAATGAATGACGTCATATTTACGGGTTATCTTATCAAACCTGATCTCCCATGAACTATGATCACCCCCACTACCTAATGCCCCATGAGAGCTTAAAACCGCACGCTCCTCGTTGAATTTGAGACCTTGCAGAGCTCAGTTTTATTGAGACTATCAAGATGGTCTCTTTCTGGAGTCACAAAAAGGATGAGCCCGACCGGCCTGGATCGTCTCGCTCCCGAGATGAAGGGCGCGGGAATGTATCCGCATCAGCTCACGAAGAGCCGACTGAGCGCTCGAGGCTGCTTCCGCAAAATCACGATCAAGGCTACCTAAATCCCGATGATCCAGCTGTAAGAAGCCTTTTCTCAGATTCAACGTACATCATCGTCACTTTATCACTAACACCTAGCATATAGGTCTCCCCTTAAAATCTATGGAGCGTGCGCGCATTCCGAGGACTTTCCCTTCTTGCCTTGGCCGCGAGCTTCGTCTGGTGGACGTTCCTGTTAGTATCAATATTCGTCAGTCCGCCGCTGATGCACTCTCGTGGATCTGGGTTCTTCGCCTTCGCATACACCACCCTCACAACTGGCTACCTCGTGCTCGGCCTTCTCTTCTTCGTCGTTCCCTCGAAACCGATGACCGTCTGCGGGATAATCCTTGCCATTCTGCTGGTGGTGGATATGTCTATCATCGTCGGTGTGCCGCAGATTCGGGTCGAAGAAGGGTGGGTTGGTATTGCCTCTGTCGTGTGGGCGCTTGTCATTTCCGTCCATCAAGTTTTCCAGAACCGCGTTGTGACATGGGGCAAGCGGGAAGAGGAGGAGCGATTGACGGGGCGGGAAGAGACCCGTCGCTCTCTGAGAGAGTGGCTTGCGGTTCTAGCCGAGATTATTATCCTGGCGGTGATGACTATTGCCACGCTACTGTTCACGGCGACGCTGATCCTGCGTGCTCGAGATGCCTCGCTTCAGCCTATTGGAACTCGCTATTCTGTTCACGGAGACGCGTACTCGGTTCACTTGGCCTGCGTTGGGAATCGTACCGATGATCCTAATGAGCCGACCATTATTGTGGAGGGCGACTATGGCCCGGTCGAACATACTTTGCAACCGTTCATCGACGACCTGTATCAATACGGCGCTATCAGCAGATACTGCTACTGGGACCGACCTGGCTTCGGGTGGTCCGACAACGCCCCCTCACCGCACTCAGCAGGCATGTCTGCAGACGTTCTCTCTGAAGCGCTAGCTCTGGCGGGCGAATCTGGTCCCTGGGTCGTCGTCTCCGCTGGTGTCGGCAGTCTCTATTCTCGACTCTTCGCTAGCCGTCATCTCCTGGAAGTTAGCGGCATTTTCCTTATCGACCCGCTCCACGAGGCCTATCTCGCTGACATCGGTCAACCTAAGCGCGGGTTCATGCTATGGTTACGCGGTATCCTGTCGCCGTTGGGATTGGATCGACTGGCGGGGGCTCTTTTCCGAGGACGGACTCGGGAGGACCGAGTTATCGGACTATCTGCCTACCAGACCGGAAAATTCATCAAAGCCAAGTTACAGGAGAACCTTGTCGCTGTCACGATGACTTCGGCGGAGGTACAGTCTGCCCGTCACATTCAGATGGGAGAGACACCTCTGGTGGTGGTGAGCTCGGGGCGTGAGATGCGAGCAAGCTCCGAGTGGGCCAAGCGACAGGAAGATCTTTCTCATATCACAGACAAGTTACTTTCCTGGGACGTTGTTCACGATGCACCCCACGAAGTATGGACTGATGGTGAAGGGAGACAGCTTTTGGAAAGTCGTCTGAAGGAGATTATTCAGTCGAGTCGCGGACCCAAATCGTAGGTCGGTGCCTGTTGTTCAGATTACTCGGCTTTAATTTACATCGGACCTCATAACATCCCTTTCCAGAGTACAGGTAGGGGAATAGTCGAGATTGTGAAGAAGGCAATTTTGCATTTTGTTTATTACCGATCTTAACGAATACACGAGTAGGGTCGTTTGGCGCAATGGGCTGCTGTTTCATGTATTTACTTAATGTTACCTGAAGCCAAGGAATCCGGAGATGCGCACGTTTCCTGCGTGTATGGAATGCTAAAACAAGAACCGCCGCCCACCGATGATGACTAGGTAAAGATGTTGAAGGATAAACCCTGAAACCTAGACGCCGGGAGAACCGAGCTCTATACCGCCCCCTTCCTCTCTACATCGATACCCACTGCCCGAGAATCCTGAATCCTGACGAAGGATGCAAATCGATCAAAAGGAGAAAGGTACATTTGCGAACAACGGACGATGATGTTTGTGAACCCGCCCTTGTCGTCCTGACTTCTAAAGCGAGCATGATACGAGCCGGACAGGATCGGAAGAAAGATGGGAGTAAGATTGGACATCGGCGAAATAGAACCAATCACTCTAGACTAGTTCCCTTCAACCTCTTAGCAAGCTGTTCACCGTCGGACTTGGGAGACACGGATCGGGGGGGATGGGCAGCGGGTGAAAGAGCGGGTGAAAGCACCCGTCGTTTTCCAGGGTGGGATGCCGGGCGGGATGCCTCGGCCGCGGTGGGCCAGGGGCGCTTAGGGGGGCGCTCACCACTCTCCTGAAGGATTGTCATCAACGTAGCCCAGCCGGGGGTATTCAATAGCTGCATTCCGTCCGCGGGCGCGTGCGTCGTCGCAACTCGGCCGAGAAGGGCTTCCTCGTCCTGTCATTCATCAAATTAGTATCTGAAATCTATCATGCCTTGCAATTCTTTTGTCAAAGCATCTCTTCGACAAGAACTGACCTTGTTGAATGTAGACAATCCATGCAAGAAACACAGAAGGTGGAAGTCGGATACACCCTCGAGGGCCTTCTCGGGGTCTCCGTGCGACATCAGCTTCTGAGCCACATGTCGCAATTCCTGGCTTTCACCGATGACCTCACGGTTCTCGATAGGGAAACTGCTGTTCGTGAATAGAGGTGCTGACTCGGTGGGGAAACCGTGTGTGAGTGTGACTAGCAGGTAATCCACGGGGAAGCTTGGTTTGGCATTTTCCTGGACGCTGACACCGTATTCATTGATGCGCCGGAAGAAAACCTCCGGAATGTATCGTGTCTTGCTGCCCACATCGTCGTCCTCCTCGGACTGAACTAGCATGACTGAGGGTTCTGCAGAGGGCTCGACAATGTTGGCCCGAACCATCTCCACCGCCGATACTGTTGCCTGGTAAGCGCTCACGGAGATGGCACCGGCTTCGTCTCCACTCAGCACGCATGTAACAAAATCAGAGCCAAATCGCCCTGTCCGGCTCCATTTTGTAGCCTTGGGGTTCTGGGCCTGAAGCCGTGAAGCGAATGCAATTTCGAGGGATGATAGGTAGTAGGAATCAATGTGTCGTTTGCAAACCACGGATCCATCTCCACGGCCCGCGTCGAGAAGGTCGGTGAAAATGACTCCTACCTTTTGGAGGCCACACAGTTGAGCAACTTCATCAACCTCCTTCTCATTATGCCAGTCTCGAAGTGTAACGCCGTCGATCTCGCCGTTCTGTGGAGGCTCGTAGATCGCCTGAACAACTGCCTTCACGCCTAGAGGCACCTCGGTATATTCTTCGTACGTTCCGTAAAGAAATCCCAATCTTTGAGAACCCGACTTTCGCCAGAAATCCAACAAGGAGTTAATCAGATCTGGAGAGGAGAACTCCACGTGGTCAACCATGCGGAACTCTTGAGGTTGCAAACTAATCGCACTGGGCTGACACTTGGTGCAAATGCCCTCGGGCCACTGAGGATGCCCAGACGGACAGTCACGCTGTACGCGATAGTACGGCTCACTGAGCGGCGGCATGTACGAACTCTTCATCTCCGGTTTGTTGGTTGCGGCATTGATCTTGCGAAGGTAAGAGTGGAACGAAAGGTGCTTGATCTTCTTTTCCGCGAGGTACTTGGCGTCGTACGGCTCGAGAGGCATACAGTAGTCGCACATCCCCCGTGGGCCATGCTTGCACATTCGCTGGTCTTTGGGCCGTCGAATCTTGCCATCTCTCTTATCGAGCAGATCGTCGAGAGGGGACTGCTGCACTACATCCCATGGATTGGGAATATTGAGGGTTGGGGATGTGGGTTGGGGACGGATCGGCACTGTCTGTTTCTGAACAACCGGAGCTCCATTTAATCGACGCTCGGAGGGGGGTTGTAGGTGTCCATTGGCGGTGCCGTTCTGTTGAGCCGCTCGTTCTCGATACCCAACGAAGAGCTTATCGCCATGCCTGAAAGATTGTACCGATCAGTACATCTGAAATCCCCCAGTCCAGAGGCACCAATGCATCACTCACTTCAGGCCTACTTCGGCGATAGCAACCCCGCTCAAGGCTTCTAGCTCTCGCTCTTCCCCGCCGGTGCCGATCGGTTTATTAGAGAGGGTAATCGATGAGGGGTCAACCTCTGAGGGAAGATGCTCGATGATCTGAATTTAAAGCGTTTTAGCTTCAGTTCCGCCAATATGACCCAACCAGCTGACTAGATTTCGCAATAACCTTTTCTTGAAGCGATGGAAACTGATCCTGCGGGTTAACAGTGAACCGAAATTGGCCGTTCCTGCTCTCGAATCTCAGCAGGATCGGGCGAGAGGCCATTTTGGGAGGCAGGTCGCCGGAGGCGATTTGAGTCGGAATTCAAGGAGGGTTCTAGGTATTGTTCGACTCAAAGCAGCTGGCGCGTGAACCAGAGTGATGGTAAAGAGGTGGAGCTGCTTTCGAAGCTCAAGCATGTAACGTCACAACATGTGGGCGGTGACAGCATAAAGGCAATGATTACAAAGGCGGTAGCGTTACAGCAAAACGAATTATACCGGTCGAGGAGTACGGTCATCCCTGTCAGATTCGTATTTCCCTTACTAACTATGAATTCCGCTCTGTGGAACTTCTTTCACTCAATAATGTGCTCGTCGATTCAGACATACAGTAGTAGGATCTAGGCATTTTGAGTCCACATTTATGGAACGGCTTCCATTGAGCTAGATTATGATGGGAACTATGTGCTGCTTCCACTTGCAGTAGATTCTACGGAGGATACGACTGTTTGCACACTTTGAAGGGCAGTCTGACGAGAACTTTCCATTCGGATTTGAATTAGCTTTTATCTAGGAGAAGTCTCTAGGATCAAGGGTGGTCATATATATTCATATGTCGTCAAAAATTCGAAACGCCTACGAGAACGCCCCCAGAAAGGCACCACAAAGGAAACAAGAACAGGCGCAGAGAGAACCAGCACGACCCAATCAGTTACAGAATAGTACACTTCTTGGGTAAGCCGCATGGTCCGCCTTCACTGTCCCTATCCGTTGCCGCTTCCCGGTTGCCCTGCTGCTGCTGCTGGACGGGCTGCTGAGGCTTCTGAGCAGCCGCACCGGCAGCGGGGGCCGGAGTCTCGGGCTTCGACTCGGCACTGCCATATAGTCACTGGTGGTTGACCTTGGCAACGGCCTCGTAAAAGGCCTTGCCCTGAGTTTCGGCGATCTGGAGCTCGAGAGCGGTGGGCTGGCGAGAACCGTCGGCACCCTAGGTGGATGAGTTAGTTCGAGATCCTTTTGTATGATAGTTTAGTATAGTCGTCATGGGAAGCTTACAGCGAAGGTACCAGCACCCCAGGCGCTACCACCGTGGACCTCCTCGAGGTTGGCAAGCAGAGGGAAGGCGGTCTTGTAACCGAGAGGCACGTAGATGAAGCCGTGGTGAGCGAGAGTGCTCATGGAGGCAATGACGGTGGACTCCTGGCCACCACCGAGAGTGCCGGTAGAGACGAAGACACCGGCATACTTGCCCCAGTAGCCACCGGAGGCCCAGATGGAGCCAGTCTTGTCCCAGAAGGTCTTCCACTGAGCAGGGAAGTTACCGTAACGGGTGGGGATACCGAACAGGACGGCATCGTACTCCAATAGGTCGGTAGGCTCGGCGATGGGGTAGTCGGACTTGGGAGGGGCGTGCATCTTGGCCAAGACCTCCTCAGAGAGTGTCTCGGCGATCCTACATGAGATTGTCAACACCAGAGCTTCCAAAAGGGTTGAATGTATGAATTGACATACTGGAAGATCTTGACCTGGCCACCGGCGGCCTCAATACCCTTCTTCTCCGCCTCGGCCAACTTCTGGATGTGGCCGTACATCGAGTACTGATGGCGCAGGAGTTAGTCGTGGATGCCATTCGAGGGGAGAAAGGGCAGTGGAATGATGCAGTTGACTTACGTAGACGATAGCAACCTTGGGAGCCATGGTGAATGATGTGATTAGGTTTAGGTTTAGGTTGGTATAGAGGTAGAGAAAGCTTGAAGGGATGATTGAGAGAAACCCGAAGCGGGGGAGAGGAGTTTAAGTAGGTGACCAGCGATAGCAGTTTCTAGACTTCGACCCCACCAGCAACGAGAAGCTCTCGCTCGCCAATGGCTCTCACGCCATCCGTGGTAGCTAAAGTTACAGAGTATGATTCGATTAGCAAAGCATAGCAAAGCTTCACGCAAGCACATCAGTCATCGATGACAGAACACTTAGGATGCTGATTGGACCGGTGGGCTCCACCCGGCATTTTACGGAAATAGCTGTGTTTAGTCGAGTCTGACCGATCTCTGACAAATAGAACACCGCTGCCACGCAGACAGCTCCACGCCCTCACGATGGGACGGTGATTTCGTCAAATTTCCTTTGTCCAAGTAGGCACATGCTATCGTCGCAATCAATGAAGGTTGCAGGTAGCCTCTGGGCTTGTCAATTGACTGTTGAGGGTCTCCCGCTGCAATATCCTAAAAATTGACGGAAACCGTACGAAAAGGACAAAGAATTTGATGATGTCATTGACTGTAAATACATTGTGGGCCATGAACATAAGTGGAAGATACCTAAGAATCTAAGAGATTTTCAGTAGGGTAAGCTCAAACCAACCGTCCAGTTAAATCCAGAGGTCGTGCAACACGACCTGGAAACGGTCAGGTATGCAGGGTCTGGCCAATCGATTTGTCGTGGACTCGTGGCTGGATGATTAGACAGGGGGACCCTGCAATCTCCGCTTGCATATACTGCGTCTCATGTTTAACCCTGACGAGATAAGATCGAAGAAGCAAAGATTACGCGGAAAAGACCCGTTGGCGGGCGCTATAAGATTGGTCAATCCTGAAAGGTCTTTGTAATTGTTTATGGAGTACTGCGCTATATGAATGTTTGAATGGGTATCTCAAAAGCAGTCCTTAGCGACTGCCGGTAATCAAATCCAAAAACAGAAACTGGTCCCAAAACACCCCCGCCCGTGAAAATGCAAAGCCCGCAGAAATGTGGCGCTTTTAGTAGGCAATGACAATGGAATATGAATCTATCCCCTTCCTCGGCCGCGATACCGGCCTCGCATGAAACCACCACCCCGGCCACGTTCATTCCGCCACTCGCGCTCACGCTCCTTCTCCCGCTCCTGCTCCTCGCGAATAAGAGCACGCTCACGCTCCAACTCTTCCTCGGTCTTCTCTGTCCGCATCGTGGGTCGCGGAAGATTCTCCGTCCATCGAGGGTGCGCATTCGCACAGCCTTTACCTTCAGGGCAAAACCCGGCGAGGTAGAACAAGCAGAGCTTTCGGCGAACGTGGCGCTTGGCACAGAGGGGACCCAATTCGCAGAAGCCTCGGTCATAGTGCTCGCAGGGCGGTAGTCGGGCCTCTTCGCGAACGTGTTGATAGAGGCAGTCATCGCCATTGGGGCAGTATCCGGACCGGGAAAACGATTGGCATTCGGGCATGCGGCGCAGGTTGTACTCGTGTAGATATTCGCACTTTAGCCCCTTCTTGCAAAGACCCTTGAGGAAATGTTTGCAGACCAGTGAGCCATGTGTAGTCGATGGCGCCATTCCTGACGCGGTGGTTGTAGATGTGGTGACTCGAGAAGGCGTTGGATGTCGGTCTGGGCAAGCAGGGCCCAAAGGACAGTGGCCTTCGCTGTAGGCCTTGCAGACGGGGACATCGCTGGCGAGACCAAAGCCAAAGCTCTTGCGGAGGAAGGGTGTGAAGGAGAATTCGTTATAGCTGGGATCGCGAGTGGGCTCTGCAGAGAGGACGCGGGAAGCCGCGCTGTGAACATTGGCTGTCATGTTGACTTGAGTAGCTGAAAGAGCCTGGAGATACGACTGCAGGAGGCCAGAAGCTGGCAAAGTCGTTTTCCAGAGGATGAGGTGTAGCAGAACAGGTGTAGGTTGAAGGATCCACCAAGAAAGAATTGCCCGGAGGTCTGAAGTTAAGGCCGTAAAACAAAGCCCAGGAGCGGATCTGGGGGTGGAAGGTTCTCGCAGCCTTATAAATCAGGTGTTTACCCTATTTGCACTGGTTCGCCACCAAATGCCTCTCCACCTGCGACCAACACCTACTTTCAATCCTGACCTTACGATTCGAGTTCACTGAGAATATTCGTAATCAAGTTGAAGCATGTGGTTGAATATCATTCTAACATCTATATATCTAGGGACATGCCTGAGGTGGCTGTGTGGTGATGTACCCCTCACGGTGAGCCTCTAATACCGAGTGCTCTTCATGCCGCCAAGTTTCGCTGTCGGGCAATCTACACCTTGGATTCCTTGATAAATCCAAGCTGTTGATCCATAAGTTCATGAATCATTTCCTCCCAAGAGCGCCAATTCATCCCGAGCTCTCGCTCTGCTTTGCTGGCATCGAATGGCATATATCCTTCCCCAGCTTCCGCAGTAACCTTTGTACTGACATTGGGGTAATCTCTGTGCAAGATTTCAGCCACTTCCTTCCAAGTTGTCTTTTTGCCAACCAGCAAGTACTTTGCTCCATCAGGAATGCTCGGGTCCAGGGCCTTGATGTGAGCTTCGGCGACATCCTGTATATGCACTCCAGCTGGCGGTGGCCCCGAAGCGACAGTCATTATGGGCTTCCAGAGAACACCATTGGAGCCAATGTCCCCAGCCGAAGACTGCATTAGATTATTTCCGATCACGTATGCTGGGTGGATTGAGACGAGGGAGTAGTGGGGCTTCGTGGTCTGCCAGAAGTTCCAGGTGGCATTGTTGGACAGCAGCTTCGATGCGTGGTAGAGCTTGAACGGCGTGGCCTCTGGATTGCTGGGGTCCTCAAAGCTCGCATTCTCGTCCACGCTGAAATCCCAGTCATTGTCTTCTACAGAAAAGAAAAGCAAAAGTCAGTTCATGTCGATCAAAATGGGAGTCAGAATGGTCTACCTTTCAGGACACCACCTTCGGGAAATCCTGTTATCGGAATCAGGGCAGCCATGGATGATGTGACCACGATCTTTTTGATACTCGCGACTCGGTCAGCTTCTTTGAGCAAGGTAGTCGTGCCTTTGACCGCGGGAATGAAGTAGTCCTTTTTGTCGGTGCCTCGAGGGAGAGGGGAGGCAAGATGCAGAACATAGTCGACGCCATCCAGCTTTCCGTGGAAAGCTGCTTCTTCGGTCAGATCAGGAACAGTGACATATTCCACCTGTTGGCTGTACTGCGACAGCAAGGTTTGGAGCCTCTCTGACGGCTTTCGCACGCAAACTCGTAGTCGGTAGCCTGCTTTCAGAGCGGCGAGAGCAGTGGCACTTCCAATGAAGCCGGTTGCGCCGGTAATGAAAATTAATTCTCCAGTCATGGTTCCGGTCTGATAGGTAGTTTTGAGATATCTGCGAGAGCGATAAATGTTAATTGGAAGTATGCTCGGTGGACGGGTGTCGTGCCCCGATATTTATGTGCAGTGGAACCATCAATGTTTCTCAATGGCGTGAGGCATCCAGTAATTACCAATCCAAGAGTGGATGATAATAACAACCTAATCCAAAATGCTTCGCGACCCGGCCTCGATGAATATAATCAACCTGCCTGTTCATGTCCCGCTTACGTGGTAGCTAATGTCGCTGGCAGGTTCCTTCCATGCTCGGTAAGCCAGTGCCACCCAGGTTTCCTGTCATTATCGCGTTATGCTTAGCTCGTGGTCTGCTATCGATAATCAAATTCTCTGTCGCTTTAAGGTAAACACTAGTACGGACAACCCTGGTCTCTCGGCATGCCGAGGCAAATGGTATTTGAGTATCTTGATAAGGTGATCAGGGGGGGATAGACAAAGTGGCGGGCCAGATGATTGGCGGCTCGCGATTTTGATATTACGCTATCTCTCCGAACAGTTCCTCCGCAAATTGGAGATTGGAAACAACTTCGTTAGTAAGCAGTCGGAGACTTAGTTAACTAGTTAGTTATCAATTTGATGATAATACCACTCCGAAGAAATCACCAGAGCTGTCTATTTGGGGACAAGTAGTGACATTTATAGGTAGGTATGGAATGAAAGCTAAAGAGCTGCGTCATAAGTGGCGAGTATCCTCGAAGGTTGTGTCTATCTGCACTACGAACGAAACTCCAACATGCCAGTCTGGTAAATCAAGCATGGTCCCAATATCCTCTCGGTGGCTGAAAAAGAGCAGCTCGCCAAATTAATCACAAAGATTTACGTCTCAAACGGCCTACCGGCATGTTATATTCAAATTCATTTCATAAAGGACGCTCCGGGCTGTGCATTAATCGGTGGTGAAATCAGTTCCAATGGAGTTCGCAGGCATTACAATTCACCAACTTGCGCGGGCGTTCAAGAGTGACGAAATGAAGAAGCGTTTCCTTTCACGTGTTGATGCGGTTCTCAATCCCACGTTCGAACCCAAGGGCATGACTGGGAGTACTTCATCACGGAGGCGCCGCGGGACCTATGGAAGATCATTGGGCTTCCACCGACGGAAACTCAGTCTGAGGGCGAGAAAGAATGGGTGCGAGTCAACAGGGCTGTAAAGCTCTAGAGATTAGTGCTGCGCAAGGTTTCCAGGAAGGGCAACCATGGTGCAGCGTCTACTTCATGAAGGATCTTCATTAATATATTTTGAATCTTGTTCCGCCACCCAACTCATGCGTTAGCACTCTGGCAGTGACAATTTGCAAGACTCCGGGCTAAAGTCGATCAGTGTAGACGACCGAACTTCTCGGACCTTTGTAGCGCAACAAAGGCAAGGAAGGGGCTCTGCCTTGATGCCACATTTTCCTCAGTTTGACATATCCGTTGAGCAGACAGTACCGAGTCTCGGTTAAGTTGCCCGTGGTGCTACAACACATCGCGGGGAAGAGTAAGGGGTTAAGTCATGTCGCACCGCATCGCCTTGAATATTTGTGGCCAATCATTGAGGCGTTTCGGGCGATCCGAGCATAGCAAGAAAAAGCAAATATAACAGCTAGGCCTGCATAATGCTCACGGTCTGGGCTGGTCGGTGTCTCCGCCACGGGAGGCCGGAAATCCTACGAGGCCATTTCCAGAAAATCACGCAGTTCCCAGCTGGCAGCAGTTGGAGGCTTTCAGGGTTGCTGCCTCGGGGGGGTTGCCTGCACGGAGTTGACGCTCTGATCCGGACGAGGTCAAGGTCGAGGCCAAGCAGTTGAGGAACTGGATTTGCGCCTCTGCACATCCCCCACATGTATGCTCATAACAAGCGAATAGGCGTTGCCCAATCGGGCTGCCTGCAGCCCCGAGTCGAATCTCACCGCACGTCATCTGGGGTCGTGACTCGTGAGGCGGTGCCCCTGGTATGCGGTGGCCCTCCAACGGGTCTGCGAGTTGCGACGCCCTCTGGTTGATATCGCTGGCCCGATGACCCGAGAGTCTTGAGGACTGACGGGTCGCCAGTAGGAGCTGCGGTGATGATTGGCGGCAATACGAAGACAAGAAAGAATAGGTCCCAGCCTCATCACTGCTTGTTGTCCGTCCCCTCGTCCCCCATGTTTGTGGGCGAGAGAAAAATTCTGAATTCTGGCATGCCTCGCGCTAGGCCGAGCAGCCCCGCACATCCACACCGTGCGATCGTATCCAATTGATGGCGGGTCATTGTTGAGGCGGGCATTGATGGATGGGCCCCCACATCCACACAAGGTCACAGCCCCAGATTGTGCTGATGTGAATCTCAATTTTAGCTGAAAGCCTGAGATTGTCCAATCGTGCGGATGACAATTTCGTTGACACAGTGACTGGCCTCCGTCAACGGACTCAGCAACACCCCACGTGACGCTTTCCTGATTAGGAAACTCACCGGGAAGAGAGAGTTCACGCGGTGTTTTTGTATTTCTTCAATTGATCCCACTACTCTTTCTGCTCGCGTGCTCTCCGGCTCCTTTTGTCGAACCCTTGATCTTGGAAGTAGTCCTTGTCTGTCGTCTCTGATTCGTCTTTTCTTTGACGGGCTAAAGGCTTTCCTTCAAGCCCCCCCGAGTATGTTCTCAGGCATGTTCCGCCGGCGGCAGGCCGTTGACCCCGCCGCCGCTGAGTCGCCCGGTTCATACGAGGTGCCTTTGTACACCAACGCAGCCTACTATCCAAATTGGCGGATCTACAAGAAACAGCCTCCTTCATCACTGCGTTTGGGGTTTATTTCTCACATATTCTACGCCTTTGCTTGGTACGCAGCCAATCATTTTCACGCAATCCGAACCGTATAGATAATCGCGCTAATCTCAATATGGAATCCTTGCAGGGTGAAGGACGATGGCACAATTTATGTAAGTTCTGATATCACTGCTCTATATTTTCCCAATTTGGTAGATGAAAATGACTCTAATCGAACGAACCTCTGCAGCTGAGTGATGAGTGGGCTGATACCCAGATGCCGGTTGACGGCACAGAAGGTTGCCTCCGCGCTTTCGTTCAGTTGAAACAGCAGTACTCCAAGATGCGGGTTATCTTATCTGTTGGGGGCGGTGGTAAAGGTAGCGAGAATTTCGCAGCTGTTGCGCACAGTCGTTCTCGTCTGGAAACGTTCGTTCAAAGTGCACGAGCCTTGGTGGATCAATACGGGCTGGATGGTATTGACAGTAGGTCGCGGTTGATCTGTGGTCCCGCCGTTCAACGGCAAGACGAAGACGACTGCTAATGGTTTCTATAGTCGATTGGGAACATCCTGCCGATCCGACACAAGGAAAGGATTACGTCCGTCTACTCGCCAAGCTGCGCGAAGTGTTGCCTGCTCCTCGTTATGTTCTCGCCTCCTGTCTCCCCGCCGGTCAATGGGCCCTGCAAAATATCGATCTGGCTGCGACACAGATGTACCTTGATATGATCAATCTCATGGCGTATGATTTCTCCGGTCCCTGGGAATCCGAAACCGGCCACCAGGCCCAACTCTATGGCTCGCCCATCTCCGGTTACTCGGCGGTCGACTATGTGCTGTCGCAAGGAGTACCATCACGAAAGATCATCCTGGGTGTGCCGACGTATGGACGATCGTTCCTTGGCAGCAACGGGCCTGGTCAGCGATATACTGGTACCGGTGGGGAGGACGGCGTCTTCGATTACCGTGATCTTCCACGCCCCGAGGCTCAAGAATACCATGATAAGGAGGCCGGGGCTGCTTCCTGTGTTGGACCTGACGGAGGCTTTGTGACCTATGACATTCCTGCGACGGTGCAGCAGAAGGCAGAGTTTGTGACTTCGTCGAAGTTGGGCGGCCTCTTCTACTGGCATATTTGCTCAGATGCCCGAGGGCCACGCAGCCTGATCGAAACTGGGTATAACACGCTTCATGAAATGTAATATATCAGATGACACGATTCAGCTGTGCAAAAATGAAAAAGATATATAATGCCTGAACCCTACAGTTGTTTTAATATTCTCGTTCTGGGCGGGTTTGCTTCGAGATCTACTTTCAGGCGCATTGTGCACTATTATGCACGCTTTCGAAATATGGTTACAGCAAAAATATCACAAATTTCAATGTTGCTATTGCAAGGGTTATACACTCGGGCTCTCCCGTCGGCGCTTTTGCGGCGAAGTGTGGCTATCACGAGAGAGCCCGAACGGCCGAGGTCCATTTCAAGAATGTGTCAAACTTACCCGATCAAGTAAACTTTGGTGGCACCCCTCAGTTCCCCACTGAGGAGGCTTCATAAGGAGAATATACCCCGGATTTGATCGCTGACAGCTGTTGATTTCCACGACACTGTCATAGTGATTCTCCATTTTCTCAAAGCGTCGCCAGCACAGAACTCCGACATGTCACCTTCACCCCCCCAACCAGCTACAGCGGAGACCGGTTACATCACCCAACCCCTTCCGCTGGAGAACACCTACACAACCGACACGAGTCTCCGACGAGCGCTGGAGTGTAAGCTTAAGCTGGAGCCGCTCTTGATGATTCAAAATCTGTTTGAGTCTGACAATTTTTAGGGTATCTTCCCACCGCTACGTTCCGATCAGTTGAACCGCACTTCACACAGCTGGGAGCTGAAGCGATCTCCGACCAGGTGCGGGAGTGGAGCGCCGATGCCGAACGAAATCAGCCTTACGTCAAGAGCCATAATGTCTGGGGGAAACGATACGATTATGATCGCCTCATTACTACCGAAGGTTGGAAGCAGCTAGGGAAGTGGGGGGCCCGGCATAGAATAGTGTCCGCGGGATATGATTCTGCACTGGGTCTGGAACGAAGGACCGTTCAATATGCACTGTAAGAAGCAGCTGGCCCTGGAACTGTCAAGTTGATCTACCTTTGGAGATGTTAATTGACGCCGAGTCAGGAACTATCTCTATTCTCCATCTTCTGGATTGTATTCTTGTCCTATTAGTATGACAGATGGAGCCGCCTTCATTCTCTCTTCCAGGATCAAAAATCTGCCCCCGAGTCATCCATTCCATGCGGCATACAAAGGCCTGATCTCGGAGGGTGATGACCACTGGACCTCGGGCCAATGGATGACAGAGCGCGCAGGAGGAAGTGATGTTCAAAACACCGAGACATGGGCAACTTATTCCCCTTTGCCAAAGGCATCAGGAGTTGATCCCCTCGGCGACGGCGACTATCTGATCAACGGCTTCAAATTTTTCTCATCTGCAACTGACGCCAACGTCGCCCTTCTTTTGGCCAAGACTCCCTCGGGAAAACTTAGCACTTTCTTGGCGCCGTTACGACGGACGGTCATAGGAAGTGATGGCGTACGACGACAGGTATCCAACGGAGTGAGAATCCATCGTCTGAAGAATAAGCTCGGCACGAAGGAGCTGCCAACCGCCGAGCTGGAACTCAAGGACATGCGGGCGCATCTTATTGGAGAACTTGACCAGGGCGTTGTCACCATTGCGCCTCTTCTTAATGTCACGCGCATCCACACTTTCATCGGTTCCCTCTCTGGCTGGCGCCGCGCTATTAGTATCACTAAGAGCTTTGCAAAGGCACGCACTACCGTGGGCGAACCTCTGTGGCTTATTCCCATGCACCTGCGTCTTCTGGCAGATCTCGAGGTCAAGCACCGTGGCGGCATGAACCTCGGCTTCTTTACCGTTGCTGTCATGAGCCTGGTGGAGAACAGGGTGACTCAACCTTCGGAGCACGCTCACATGCCTCGACCAGGTCGAGAAGCTAACGTTGTATTCCGCACTCTAACGGCTACAGCAAAGGCTGTGGTGAGCAAGATGTCAGTGCTGGGTATCCAAGAATGCCAGGAAGCCATGGGTGGCGTCGGTTACATGGACGAGGCAGATGAACCCGAGTTTAACATTTCTCGAATCCTGCGCAATACCTCCGTCAATTCAATCTGGGAGGGAACCACGAATGTCTTGGCTAGTGAGATGGTCCGATTCCTCCTCAAAGCCGACAATCTAGATGTTTTCGCGGCATGGGTCGATCGCACGTTGGCGTTGATTCGCAACGAGACGCTCCGACACACTCTCACTGCTGCGTGGTCTGCTCTACAAGCACGTTTTTCCTCTAAGAACCGTGTCCCTACTGCAATCCTTGCCGACGCGCGCCGGTATATGTTCACCCTTGCTTGGATTCTCTGTGGTATACTGCTAGCCATTGATTCTGAGCGGGACCAGGACCCCGTTAGCGAAGAGATTGCGCGGCGGTGGATCCTCAGCGCTGAAGGTGGTGTTGGAGATATGGTTTTCCATGATATAGTCACAGTCCACAAAGACGCCACTGAGGAGGATGGGGAGCAACATCTCCGATGGGATTGTAGAATTGCATGGGGTGTTGAGCTTCCGGCTATTCGGGCATCTGGACATCGTTCGCTGCAGAAGGCGAGCTCCAAGTTGTGATCATTATGCGAGTGACAAGGTCATACTGAAGAGGGAATTGTAGACTTTCACGAGCTCGCCCTTCTTTCTATCTGTGAATTCGACCTGTACAAGTACAGACTCAATGCATGCTAAAGAGTTCAATCTTCTTCTTCACACTAGATCTTAGCAACACGGTATCCCGCCGACGCATTCGACGGAAGGTCAACACCCCAAACGATGCGACAGTCCCATTCTGTGCGTTCGCGATTCGTCGGTTTTCTATCCTGAGCCAGAGCAGACTGCTGATAGATAAGGTCTGTAAAGGCGAATTCTCCAGGCACACCCTGGCCCTCCAACACCCACCGTCGTGCTATCTCTCTGGCAGGTCGATCGTCGTCTCTTTGCGCGTCCAACGAGAGCAGCATGCCACTGACAAGCCACGATAAAGAGAAGATGATTTGGCGACCGACTCCCAGTACCTCAATGAGGCCCTTTTCATCTTGACCAGCTTCAAGTTTGGACCTGAGGGCCGACCAGACGTTCTGGAGGGTCACTTTGAAGGCCAGATCAGATATTTGGCCTATCGAACTGGACAACCATGTATGGAAGAGATCCAGATTCTCGCCCTTGGTCAGATGCCGTACTGTCTCACTGGCCAAAACATTGGTTGTGCCCTCCCAGACGCTGTTACTTGCAGTGTCACGCCACAATCGACTGACGTTGAACTCGGGCTCGTCGGGTTCATCTTCCAAATGGATGCAATGTTAGTAAGGACTCCCCACGGAAGTGCTATGAAACTCACCAATATAACCCACTCCGCCCATAGCCTCCTGACATTCTTGAAACGCCAAGGTAGCAGACTTGCAGATTACGGCCTTCGAAGTCGATGTAAATGCCCGCAGTACCACGGTTGCAGCCTTTGGAGACTTTGACAGCACAGAGTAAACCTCAGGTATACCCGCTGGAAAGCCATTGTCCACATAACTCAGCAACGATGAAGTGAAGAAAGCCAGTTGCATCCAACCCCGGTGTTTGACCTCCAGTTGAGCAAGCGTATTCAAATGCATGGGGAAAGTCCAGAGCGGCTGGTCGATCGTGGTGCGAGCTCTAGCAAAGGCCTTGGCAATGTCCAGAGCTCGACGAAGACACGAGAGCGCAGTGATAAAGTTATGAGTGCGCGTGGTATTCAACAGAAGAGCAATCGTTGGAATTCCACGGTCCTTGGGGCCGATGAGATGCGCTCGCACGCCTCGAAGCTCCACTTCTGCCGTGGGCAATTCTTTCGTGCCCATCTTGTTCTTGAGACGGTGGATGCGAATGCCGTTTGATACTCTTTTCGTCTCTCCTGAGTCGCTCACTGCTGCTATCGTAGTCGGTGCAACAAACAGAGACAACTCGCCCGATTCTGTCTTGGCTAATAACAGGACAACGTCGCAATCGGTTGCGCTGCAAAAGAACTTGAATCCTGAGAGCAAGTAATCACCCTCTTCCATGTTCCCGAACCGACCGGTCTTCGATGCCAGTGGAGAGTATGTAGCGACTGTCTCGCTATTTCTGACATCACTGCCGCCAGGACGCTCCGTCATCCATTGCGCTGAGATCCAATTGTTTTCCCGAGCAATGAGCTTCGTGTAAAGCTCATGGAATGGATGGTCCGGAGGAAGATCGGCAAGCTGATGTCTCACTAGACGTGCTGCACCCGAGGTCATCGAGACCGGGCAGGAATACGCAGCCGATGAAGCTGAAAACAGGTAATTGCTTTTCAAAATTTAGTCATGGTAACTTTGGGTCTCTTCTGGGGAACTCACAATGCATGCTGCACGATGCGGCGATAAGGACCAAACTCCTCTTCGTATCCAAGTCCGACGACACTGATAAACATGGCGGTTAGTTGTTGACATGATCGCGATTGAACGTTGGAATTTTGACCAGAATTACCCATGCTTGACTCCCCATTTTCCCAGTTCTTTCCAGCCTGTGCTGGTCACTAGGCCGTTCGACTCGTATCGTGCTCCCCATACATTGTGAGTTTTTACATATGGCGGTTGACTCTCCGCGTTCGCAATCAGAGAATTAATCTCTGGAGAGACTGCATCGGACCCAAACATGCGTAGTTCGGGGCTGATTTTCTCGAGCACATCCTGTGGAAGATGCCCTGCTCGTTCGAATTCAGTTAACTCACATCTGAGACATGAATCGGAGTTAGAGATTTCGGGAACTACCAACATTGCAATATGCGCTGAAAAACCGAATCAGATGTAGCGGGATTTTTCAGCGCTGGCGTGGTTAGGATGAATCCGCCATCAACGGTGGAAGGAGCTAAACGTTGAACTTGAGACATGATAGCCAGAAGATGTAATAGTGGAGATTCATTCAGATCTGTGCCAGATTGTTCTATCTTGACGAGCTTATCTTATAATACATTCTGCTTTAGCTCGCGGCATAACGTGCGGGGTCGGCTCCTCATCTTCACAACTTCATACAAGCCGATCTACGCTTGGGACCATTTGCCGAGCAAAGTGCACCGATTATGACCGACAATCACCGAGAACAACCGTGCAGTGTATTTAGGCTTGGATGAGACAGTCGACTAGACCGAGATGTGAAAGAAATGCGGGGAATGCATGTTGGCGAGAGCCGATCTCCGAGTAGGCATTATTATTAAGGCGATTCATTTCTATCTGCCACGAAAGTGGTATCTAGAACATCAATTTCAAGTTGAACCTTCTTATTGAAACACTCCTTTCGACGCCTACGAATATGACGCCCGTGTCTAAGAGCGATTCCCTTCAACCATTTCCTATCTGGAAACCCACCTTGCCGCAGGACAAGATTCCCATGAACATCTATCGTGAACATGTCAATCGAAAATTCAACCAGACTTTGCAGACATCACAGGACCTACATAAGTGGTCTGTCAGCAATCTACACGGTTTTTGGATAGATCTTCACCAATATACCGGCATCATCCCGCCATTACCTGCCGGTCTCACGACTGCATTTGATCCCAACACGCCAATGGAGGATGTTCCAGAGTTTTTCCGCGGAGCGACGGTCAATTATGCAGAGAATGTCGTGACTGGCCGCGATTTGAGCAAGACTGCTCTTATTGGCATCCGAGAAGGACAGGACTTGAGCGGCGAAGTCTGGTCGTGGGGTTTGCTGCGCGAGAACATTCGGAAAGCGAGGAGTGCCTTGCTACAGTTGGGCATTCAAGAAGGCGATCGAGTTGCTGCTATTATCTCCACCAGTGTGTGGTCAGTTGGCCTCTTCTTGGCTACTGCCAGTATTGGCGCGATCTGGACGAGCATCGCACCGGATCTTGGTGAAGAGGTGAGTCTCATCCTTTTTTCATGGTTGAGGGGCCTCGTCTGACTCGAATCAGGGATGCGTATCGCGGTTGCAACAAGTGACTCCCAAAGTGCTTTTTGCCGACAGTGACTCCACCTATAAGGGGAGATTACACTCGAATGTGCCCAAAATTCGAAATATTTACCAGGCTATGAAGGCCAAGCCCGAGGTATTCTTGATTGCTCTTGGGTCCTATGATGCGGAATTTTCCACTCTTGATCAATTCTTGTCATCATCACGACTTGGTGACAAGCTCGAATTCAAGAGATTACCATTCTCTCACCCACTTTACATCCTATACACCAGTGGGACAACCGGACAGCCAAAGTGTCTCGTACACAGCCACAGCGTGATCTTGCAGCACAAGAAGACATCGGTTCTGCACAACTCTTTGACCTCCGATGATATTGTCTTCCAGTACAGTAGCACGTCGTGGGTGCTCTGGAATATCATGATCGGCCATTTGTCGGTGGGCCCGACTTTAATTCTCTATGACGGATCGCCGTTGTGGCCCTCCGCGAAGGCGATGGCAAAGATTGCCGAGTATCACCGCGTGACATACTGGGGCTGTTCACCTCGATACTTGCAGGAACTTGAAATGACTGGCTCTGCCCCGAAAGTCGAATTTGACTTGTCTTCGTTGAGGATGGTGCAGACAGGTGGTTCTCATTTAGGCGCAGACCAGTACCACTGGTTCTATCGTGCATTCCCGCCGAGCGTCCATCTCACCAGTGTGACGGGTGGGACAGATTTAGTCACCTCGTGGATCGGAACTGATCCTGCCGGCCCGCTTTACCCAGGAGAGATCCAGCTTCCCATGTTAGGTCAAGATGTGGATGTTGCGGACCCGGTTACAGGCGAGTCGATCAAGATGACAGGAAGACATGGCGAATTCGTTTGCCGTCAGCCTTTCCCGTCCATGCCCGTATTCTTCTGGGGTGACAGCGATGGGTCGAAGTACAAAAGCACCTACTTTGATAAGTTTGAGAATTGCTGGGCTCAGCATGACTGGGCAAGCTATAATCCTCGAACAAT
>JAXQJV010000092.1:0-36718 GCA_037042255.1 Penicillium sp. PG106-07D | reverse complement strand
TTTAGTGTCTTGTTGTTTCGCCTCTGTTTGTTCTTTTCATTTTTATGGATATCCCCAGTCTCTGCGGGGCCTCGTTGACAACCCCTGCAAGTATCTTACCTTGAAGCCATTATCTCTTCGTTCCTGATGATCCGCAGCAGTAGTCATGTAGTGTAAATGCAGCTGGCTCAAAAAGACGTTGGTAAAATGCAATGAAGCTTTCATGACTTTCTTTCGGGTTGATGGTGTTTCTCCCTCCCGGGCTGTGGTATAATCATCTTCAGCGAAATTACCTGTCCGGTGTTGATTAAGTTGAGAGAAATGAGTTTCAATTCGTCTTAATGCAAGCGCTTCTAGATGAGATATGCAGGTGCCATGCCAGCGCCGGCAGGCTTTTGTAAAGCAAAATAACAGACCCAAACGTCCCTTGCTCGCCTTTCAGCAGTGAGGAGGCTCGTTGCAGTGAGAACATCCTCTACACGTGTCCTTCGCCGGGGTGCATCTTCGAGGGGAGCGAGGCCAATCGGAATGTCTTACGCTGGCATGGGCTGCTGCGTCACTCGTGGTCTTGGACAAAATGATGCTGGCCTTGGAGAGTGTCCCCGGGAAGGAATGCAATTCCTGTCACATTTATTGGTTTTCGAGAGCTGGTGGTTGAAACCACAAGCTTGAGGTTCATAATGCATTGCAGGGCATGTTGTGCAGTCCAAGGGCCTCAGCGAGAGAAAGGACTCGGTGGTCAAAGGAGCCACGTGACTTGAGACTGGGAGTGTTCGTATGGAGGCATGTCTTGTCCCCAAGCTGGAGATGAGATCTTCACAGCTTCAGTGGCACGTGATCATCGATGGCCAAAAAGATCAATATATTCCTCTCCGTCATCCTCGTCATCCTCCTCATTTTTATCTTCCTCGTCCGTGTCCGATGAATCTGAGGATTCCCCGTCGTCTTCATCCTCGTCGTCATCTTCATCCTCATGAACCGCCGAGGCAGCCTCAGCGGTTGCGTCACCGGCAAGAAATCCATATCGATCTCGAAGCTTCTTGCTCAGGAAATTCAGTGCACCGTATTCCGCCTCGCCTTCGGTCCTGAATGCGCCGCCGAAGAAGGGCAGCGACGACGGCTTTTCTGACTCTCGCTCCGTGGGAAGCCCGAAGTAATTGCTCACTATGGGCGAGATAGCACGTCCATGAGTCATGTTGTAGGACACAAATCGCCTATCCTGGCCGTTCCCGGCCGACATTGGGGTGCTCAAGCGGCGGGAGTCAGTGTGAGTGTTTAGATGCAGTGCTGCCAATGAGGTCGCAGGCTCTCCGTCCGGGTTCAGAAACGCTGAGCGCGGTCGAGATGCGATTTCTCCAACGCCTTCCTCCTCGAGGACTTCGGAAATGTCTCCTCCCTGCAGGACCCGAAGTTGAGCGGTATTATATGATTCACACCTACTCAGGTCAGTGTTTCACCTCGTTTTTAGCGACAATCCTTTTGCACTCACAAGTCACATTTCAAGCCCAGCCAGTGATACTTGACAACAGACTTGGCGCCGCAATCATTGCAATATATGAGACCTTTCGTATCTTTGAACTCTGCGGGCATTGGCTGGCTTTCGATCGTGCGATCTAGATTTCGAAAGGTTGACTCCATGTTCGTTATCGTCTTGCTGCAGATGGGACAGCGGAATGATGTCTTTGAATATTCTGAGAGACATTTGCTGTGCAGACTGTGGCCACATCGCATCACAACCACGGTCTCCGGGGAGGTAAACATGTAGTCTCCGCAAATGGGACAATCACACTGCGTTGATCTTTCGATACATCGATGCGTGTCTTCGATTGAGATAGGGAGACAAACAGAGCATGTCTACGTATCGTCAGTTTTAAGTTCATTCGGTCACGAGCAAAGTTGGCAATACCTTGCAGTGGAAGAAATCCTTGCCGAGCCCTTGGCCGATTCGGCAAATTCCACAATCATAACAGTGGTATATGCTTTTCTTGCTGTCATTATCCCAAAGCTTGCAGATATCGCAGTAGTACTGGGCAGTCTGCTCGTCACAATGTCTGCAATTCCATGCCGCAGGCTGAGCATGTCCGCAAAGCATGCAAAGCATATTCTCAGTGTCTCGACGGATGAGAGGATGATCTTCAACGGCGTCATGGCAGAACCGGCAAGTATACCATTTCTTGCAAGTGTGGCACTCCAGCTTGACATTTCGATGATAATGCTGGCAGCCTAGAATAGCTTCGTCGCACTCTTCCGTATCTGGATCCTCATCGGCGGCATCGCCAACTTCAGCCGCTGGAGACTCAGGTTCAACTTTTGGCACATATGTTGGTTGTAGGTCGTCTGAAGTGAGGGAAAATTGAGTCTCATATTGGGGGATCGACGCTGGGAATGTGGTATTCGTCGGGGTCGAGTCTGGAAGTTGTCTCACATTCGAGGAGGGAGGACTAGTGGGGTGATTTGTACTTGGCGGGCTCAGCATTGGTGCTAGCATGGATGGAGAGACTGGTGGCAGGATTCGGGTAGAGTTGTAGCTTTCTGTCATCAGCTCGTGGACCATACGGGCCTTTTCATTATTGCTCAGGTCGAGATCCCGGATGACGTGAATCTTCTTCCTGAGCCATCCCATTCCGTCGTCTTCCGGCAGAGACATATGACCGGCTTCGTCAATATTTGACATGACGCCCGGCGATATCCCAATACCACCCGCTCTCAGTCCCGAATCTGCGCCCAATAGCTGTCCCTGTTGACCCAGAGTCTCATCCTGCCGAGCTTGTTGTTGGCTCTCCGGGTTCGACAGAAGTGAGGAACCATCAGCCTGCATATCTGGACCATTTGCATTGCCGTTGGTCACCGGGATGGCCTGGTTATCGATAGGTGTACCATGACGAGGCCCTGGTCGAGTGCCTTCCGGACCGGGGATTCGGCCATCCATCTCTTTCGGTAAGGTTGCAAAGAAGGGAGGCTCAGGCAAAGACCCTGCATCTCCGCTAGACCGCTCCAACACCCCACGATCTTTGCCGATGTCAAGACTCGTGGGGCAACCGTTATTGTTCGAAGGTGGGTGCGTTTGCCCGTTCGGCGAGACCTCCGCTTCAGGTCGAGGCGGGGGGGTGCGGGCAAGGCGTGTACGGAACCCGAATTCAATCAGCAGCGACTCGATGTAGCTACTCATGAAGGGCTGAGGCGATTTAGATTGAATGTAATCGCCTTCAGCCTCTCTACTTGCAGTGGAAGAGACAGAGTGCGGAGGCTGAGGCATGTGACGTCGGGCTGCTGAATCATCATCATCACATGTCGGGCACTGTGGAGTCGATCTACACTGGACAAGCCTTGGAGTCCTTGACAGGTATGCGCCCACCCAACTTGACATGCAATTTTCAAAAGTGACTGTTAATATTGTGTTGAACTAATATCCGAATCTGGCGAAAAATGTATTTTCTACAGACCTCTAGTGTTCTATTCTTGAATAGACTATGTCTCCTCAAATCATAGACCTGCAGTAGACGCATCCATTTTGATGACGGCCTTGACTATATAGATCTGCTGGAGACAGGGCGAACTGCTAGATAGCATGAGCTATACATGAGGGACCCTCTTCGACTGTTCCCTGGCGAGTAGTGCAATGCGAGGGAGCGGCAGTAACTGGATGGCGATCTGCCCTGGACAGACGGTCAGCTCCAAGAGTTCCCGAATTCGGGTGCGATGGGAGTAAGGCGACCGGGTTGTAGAAGAAGCCCAAGGTTGATGCTCGATTCCCATTCCGGAAAGCAACCTCGTGGCTCTAGACTTTTGGTGTCTGCCCAATTCGAAGCTTGGGGGCCCAATGTGGTGTTGATTGGTGGTGCAACGAATGAAATGTATCGTGCCACCATGCTTTTCACTCTTAGAGCCTGCTTCACTTCAGACACGTCCCTAAGCTCTCGTTCAAGCGCTCCACTGTTAAACTAAGTTGGTCATAGGCAGATTTCCGCAGTTGGTGCTCTGCGTTGCCAAGTCCCAGACTTCGTAGGCTAATCCGCAAGTCAGCGATATCCTCTCCACTTTCCATGCTGGCAAGGTGTAATGGGCAACTTACATGCGACTCTCTTTAGCGTTCTGCGGCAATTCCCAGTACCGAGATAATAGCAAGTTTTTGAGAATTCTATGTTCCAGGCCCGTCATGTCGGCGGCACGCTCAAGAAAGCCCAGGGTATTGGCGATTCTGGATGGATCGAATTCCGCGGGTGGAGATGCGCGAAAGGCAGTCCGCAAGGTGGTTCGAAGAACATGTCGGCTGGGAGTCGCATATCTGATAGACTTGAGACCCTGTCGGTAGAGGTGACGGTATGCATGAATGACTTCTCGGGGACCGACCAGCGGTCTGATCTGAGAAGCGCTCATGGTGGTAGTAGCTTTGATTTGTTTGGATTGTTCTGTTCTGTTCTGTTCGTTTGGCTCGTCGGGCGGTGGCAGCTTCACTTTCGCAGGCCTCAGGCAACGCTAGTCTCTATTGGGGCAGGTGACTTTGGGCCGCAATCGCATCGTCTTCGCATTTCCCCCCACCTGTTGGGGACGAGAACCGGCAGTCTTCGCGCTTTGCTCGTCTTATGTTGACCTGGCTCCTGTCGCTAATAAGACGTGTCTTTTCGCAACGTGCCCTGTACCTCTATTTCGTTCGCGCCTCCCTCGAACCGAGTGTACCCAGTGTCCCCAGAAGGAACCCAATCTCAGGTTTATGAACTGAACCGCCTGTTCTCGCTTATTTACGCTCCTCTCCTCGACCTTGTCCCTCCCTCGAGCTACGGTCGCTGGTCTACCGAATATGTTCTGAAGAGAAGCTGTTGGCAGGCTGCATCAAAAGCCAACTTGAGACGAAATGGCCCGGGTCGTGAGAAGGGCCATGTCAGCTTCGGCTCGGCGCGCGCCCAGTCGCGCTGTTCAGAGGAGAGCTCGCCAGCATAGAGTGATCATGGAGACAATAACTCAGGAGAAGAAAAAACTGCGGAGCGTGGTACGTGTTGGAGTTCAGTCTCAAAGGGTGGAACGACTTCTAAAAGGACTACAATAGATATGTTTCGAAGCTCAGGCACCGAGTGGTTATACATTCATCCCAGCGGGCAACCCGCTTTTGACCACATCGTGCAAGGAGCGGTGTCGGAAAGATGGGCTTCAGGTCTACGCGGTCTCGGTAAGAGAGAAGACTCCCCTCGTGCTCGAACGTTGCTCAACTCGACCAGACAACACCTCACATGGGCACGCACAACCTGTCTCAACATGTCCACAGGATAGGGTATCATTTCCCAAGTACAGTTGTTGCGGCAGCTTGCTCTGAGCTGGGTCTCTACCTTACGAGTTCCGGAAAAGCAGTACCCTTTCACTCACTTGGTTCCCATCAAGAGAATCCGCAGGCAAACACTGACGTTGACCAAATCACAATCAATACCGAGGCGAGAGATGCAATCCGGGACTTGTTTCCTAACATTCCTGACAATGACCTGAATCAAATTATCAAGACGGCCTTTCAAAAGGTAAGTTCGCTGATAATATCCATTGGGAGGACGGATGAGAAAGATCGGAGGTACCTGATATCTGTATACGGTGTCAGGGTCAGCGGAAAGTCGGCACAGCTTCGGAGTTGCCCCTAGCTCGCAGAGCTCAACTGGCCGTGGTGGCGCACATCCGCCACCTCTACACTGATTATGATCGCCTTCTGAAACAGAAATCATTTCATGAAGCTAGATCGGAGGTGGAGCAGGTGACTTTAACCAAGCTTATCGCTTGGCGAGGAGACGATGAGAACGGTCAGACCGTTCTCGAGGATGTCTTCCGCGAGGTAATCGTTATATCGGATGACGATGACAGTGAAACAGAAGACGAAGGGCCTGTGCCAGCAGTCACGAGTGGCCAGAGCGTGGAGATTCTTTCTAGTAGCCAGAGACAGGAAATTCAAACTCAACCGATCAGCGCCGTGAATGTCACAGTCCAGGATCCATTGCGAGAGCCGTCCGAGGAAGCCCCGCCTGGGTTCCGAATCGTCACCAGGGCGCCGGCCCAAAATGCCATCAACCGCCGTGGATTCAATAGATACCAAGCCTGGAATCGCGCGCTGAATCGGTATCGAGCTGAAGCCAATGGCGCTGCACAGGCTCCACCCGTCACGTCTGGTGATAAGCAGAGTCCGCGATACGGAAAGCGTCCTGTTGTCATACATGAGATCCCGAATCCTCCTACACGCCGAGAAGTTGTTCCCCGTCTGGTGCAAGTTGCCCCCAGAGTTCTGCCAGGTCCCATTTACGTGGATAATCATGGAAACCGGTTGCTTGCCATCCCACCAACGGATCTCACATCTGGGCAAAGCCACGGAGGTGCTCAAGAAAAACACGCCCCTTTGGAAACAAAGCCGATGGCTGCTCAATATGAATCCCAAGGGAGATCACCACCACTAACCACGCAGAGACCGCATGAAATCCGTCTTTCAGATGCGAGGCCGTTCTCAAATGCTAATCCTGGCTACTCCCAGGGTATATCCTGCCCAAACACTACTTCTCACGCTCGGCCGGAGAGGTTCCCCCCATCCCCCGATAATAGAGCCAATGCGCCCGTGTTTGTGAGCGGGCCGCAAGAGATACACCAGAATAAGGAGAGCCAGTTTGGACCCCGGACTGATCTTTCCGGTTCCTTTCATCCTAGGCCAGGACCAAGCCGTGAGGACGCAATCCCTTCCATCGAATTGATGGACCCTCCTGGACTTGCAGACAAGCGCCGGGCAGATGGCCGCTTGGTTCACCTGACCAACAGGATGTCGCTCCGTTCCGTAACCCCTGGTCGCTCAAAGGGTGAAAACGCCCGGCAAGCTCATGCTGTGGCTCCAGACAGCCCGGATGACCAGAGCCACAAACGGAGACGGCTGCTGCACTATACTGAGGGTGCTGTAAACCCACGCCCCGATGACTGGAACCTCAGACCTATTCCAATTTCCGAAGGACCACGAGGCCCGTACCGTCGCGATGAGGTTATCCCGCCAGAGCCTCGTTCGCAGGACAGGATCTATCTCCGTCGGGACCCTCTCCAACCTGGCGAGCAGTCCCTTGCTGTAGGACATCCTCACCGGAGAAATCCTGGCCCCTTGGCCCCGTCTTCTGTCAGCTCGAATACTAGGCCCCTTCTGACTCGGACACATATGGCCGACCATTATGGGCCAGATCCCGGGCATACGCAACCACTTCCCCCTGGCTACAGCCGCATTGTTACCCCTAGTGATCGCACCATCGGGCCACCAGCAGATGCTTCTTATGTGGAAGTTCGGCCAGCTCACTTTGGTGATCGTAGTCCCCGTCTGGACCACGCACGGCTTGCAAAGCCTGAAGAACGTGCGCCTGTTTGGAATCCTTATACTGATGCCTATCACAACGTGGTTCATTCTGCTTCCTCCACCGGAAAGCTGTACGCCGACGATTTTGTTCGTCACGTTGACTTCCGCGAGGCTCGTCCAGCGCCAGTGGAATACTACATCCCGCGGTCGAGGCACCAACGCCTCCCGCGTGTGGAAGAGGACCGTGGCCAACCGGCGCGGATGACGACTCCTGACCCTCATGCCCCTCAAGATCTCCCTCATCCCCAGAGCCTGATAGACAACCGTCATCCTCGAAGTCCACGGATTGCGCCAGCTTCTCACAACCAGGCGCCTCGTCATCCCAACGCCGGGTCCAGCCCGCGCGAATCTTACAGTAAACCCAGCGGCTTTCCTCGAGACAGACGCCCCGGTAGTGGGCTTGGTGCGCCGCGGTAAGCCTTCACGGGACTGCTGTCTCTTGCGCACACTTCTAGTCTCTAAGTGCCCCTGCTGGAACTAACACCATTACAGACGTGTCCATGACCCGCGGTCTTTCCAAATGATTGAGCAAAACCGTCCGATTTATGTGCAACGAGTCGAGTCGCAGCCACCAGCTCAGTATGCTGTCCCCGATGGACGGCCCGTTGTGATTGTGGATTAGAGAGGAGCAAGGGGGTCCGGCTTATAGCGTTGTGAAAGTTGAGTTTTGAATTATGATTGATGCATCTCTTACGCACGCACTTGTCTATGATACCCATCTTGTCCAATCTTGTTGTTAGATTTTTTGTTCTTTCCATTTTCCAAGGTGTCAGGTCAAGTCATCGTTGTCGGCGTTTTTGGAAGGTTCTCATACACCTTCGTCTCGAGATTTGTCTCACATCAGGGTATATTTAATTGCCCGACACATTATATCGTCTTGTCAGAGTATGAAATGATTTTAGAAAGAAATGCAAGGGTGTACATTGCGCTTGTAGATATAGTCGTCCTTCTCCAGGAAGCACGCGAGCCTGTCTGCCAAGTATACCTGGGAGACACAGTACCCTTCTATAATATTCCGACCAACAACTCGCTCTGGTTTCAGTTCAGCTTGGGTGTAGTTAAGCCCTGCGCTCACGAATATCTCGAATCGTCGTCTCGAAGCCTAAACAGCCATAGTCTGCCCATCCGCCTCCCCGCTATTCACCGTCTTCCCCGTCTTCTTAATCGCAGCCAGCACGGTATCGTACGAGACACTAGGTTCGGTGGTGACATTCGCGGTCTGGGACTCGAGGTTGACGTCGAAGGATTTGACCCCTGGAGTGGTGTGTGAGTGTGAGTGTGAGCGTGAGCAAAACGCGCAGAGTGGCACTGCTGATCGACGAGGGTGCCGGGAGTGGGTGTGGGTGGTGGTGGGTGATTGTCGGGGGTTACTACTACACACCTTCCAGACGCTTGAGGATCCGCTCGACGGCGCCGGAGCAGCCGCCGCAGCTCATGGAGACGTTGAACTTGTACTCGTGGTCGGACATGGCGGGGACAGAGGGGATAGAGGGGGGATGTTGGCAAGAGGTAACTTGGTAAAGTCCGCGCTGGCGGGGGAGATTCCGTTGGGTTCAAAAGGCGGAAGTGGGCGCGCGACGTAAGGGGGGAGAGAGATTAGGGGGATGTTTTGAGACCAGCTGGCCTGAACGGAAATATAGGAGTAGTTATCGATGCTATTGTGTCTGATCGCGACAGGGAGTGGAATTGTTGATGGCTTTAAGTAACTTATTCTTTGTGTTGATTGTGTAGACTGTACAGAAGTAGGATGTTATCGATCGCATTCCACCCGCATTTGTCAGAAAACTACCTCGAGTCATTTCTGCGATTGGCCTGCAGTGCCACCACGACATTGGTAGTGTCACTTCGCACGCCATTTTGATTGAACTTTGGATTCGGGATCTTTGCTTTTTTTTCTTCTTCTTCTTGAACTATACAGGGATCAACGCAATAGCCTCCGATCCAACGCTAAAATCCCGCGGCCCGCCGCTTCTTCTTGGATTTCTGGCTCTTCTTCGCCTCGCGTGCTCCAAACTGCCCGCGCTCCACTTGAGTCATCGGCACTTCATCCACAGTCGGTTGGCTGCTAGGCATGGGAAGCGCTGGTAGTGCTTCTGCAGGCTGACTGCCCCAGGTTCGGATGGAGGGTGCGATGGGAGTGCCAAGCAGGGGTGTGCCCTCGGGCTGCTGCGATTTCCTGCGTGACCGGCTCCGGCTCCTTCGGGGTGTACTTGGTCCTCCGAAGCGGCGTGCTTCTTCTTCTTCCAGCATGTGTGAGGTCTTTTGCCATTCGTAGGATGATGGATCGGCGCCCAGTTTCCAGTGAGATAGTAGGTTAGCCACGTTCCGGGCCATAGGGCGGGGCGGTTTGAACGTGGTGAATGCGGCGAGACCACTGTAGGATGGCGTCATGGACTCCTTTCCGGGGTTGCTTGATCGGCCCTGGGAGCTCGTTGCCCCTGTGGCTGTCATCTGACTGCTGGGCAATTGTGAAGATGGCAGGGGCATGCTGAGACTCTGCGAGGACATTGGCCCTTCTTCTGTGATCGGAGTCTCGTCTGTGGCTTCCATTTCTTGGGGCACATCCTTGGAACTTGGCTCGTTGGATATGCGGAGGAGCCTTGATAAAAGAAGATCAAGTGCAATACCACGAACGACTCTTTCTTTCATAACACATGTAAATCGAGGGATATCGTGTGAGACGCTGGTCACCCACTCCTCAACCAAGTGGTCGTACGTTCTGATAAAATCCAAGCTTGAAGAGTCATTGGCAATGCGCGGCATGCCATGCAACACTTGTGAGAAGTTCAGCGGCAGGATCATGTATCGGAGGGGGGCCTGCTCATTACGAGTCGCGGGCAGAATGGTAGAGACCAGACGTGTCAGATGATAGGCAGTGTCATCGATATCCTCCATGATGGGTCGGCCATGTTTCAGCTCAAGCCTGCGGATCTTCGCATTAGCCCCTTTCGAGATCAAAGAGTCCATATAGCCTACTTACATTGTTTCGGTTGCTGCCCAGCCCGCCGAGCCATCAATCATGTCCTTCTCCTGATCGAGGATAAGCTGGTCGAAAGTGAATCCCGGCGCATTGTTGTCGGGGCTTCTGCCAACTCCCATATTTGCCACGGCAGAGGCATAGATGGAGGCCAAATCCAAAGTCCACTGGAGATCCCGATCGGAATCACGGGAGACGTTTTGGTGCGTTGCCGCAAGAGGCGGCGCGACTGTCTCATCCCAGTCATCCACGATGAAGTCTTCATCATTCATGTCCGTTTTCTTCCGTGGGGGGTGTCGCTTCTTCGGGCGAAGGATCTTGCTGGTCTCGAGGTGAGTCTCATCCTCCTCCTCGGGCTTTCCATCTGGAAGCCTGAAAAGACTCTCATGAACGGCTAATGATGAGTCAATCCAGAATAACTTTGTAAGCTTCATGTCATGATTGTAATGCGATTTGCCCACCACGGCAGATGTATGGCCAATTTCGCGAAAGACCAAGGTTGAGTAATGGACAGTCGATCCTTTCTTTGTAACAGACTCATTGACTTCCGATGGCACATCGAGCAGAAAAGGATCTGACACAGGGACCAGCTCCGTGGTCTCATCTGCAAGAAACGGACACGGGAAGACTTGAACTAGCTCGGTGAGCTTAGAATAGAGGACCATATGTAACTCTACCAGTTTGTTTAGTATAAGTTTCAGCTAAATTATCATCTTGCGAGATATTTTGCATACCTCTACTGATCAAAAGATCACTCAAACGAAGTGTCGTATCTTCAGAGTCTCGATAATGACGCCAGGCTAAGCGGGGACATAGCGCTGTTCTTGAGCCATATTCATTGGGCGCAGCCGTGGTCACATCGAACCAAAGTAGCCGAGATGTAGTCAGAACGAAGAAGTGAGACACGTGCTGAGTGCTTCGTTGTACATCAAGAATCCACTCTGACTGTTTCGTCATGCCGAGTTCAACGCAATTGCTTCCCATCTCACTCTCTACGAGCCGGTAGAGCATCAGACAGCGTCGATCAGCGACCAAAATGGTTGAAAAATCAGCGACCCATTCAATGGATGCCCAGCCATCGTGCCGTGGACGAGTAGAGTCGGGCTTTGCATCCATTTGGGGCAGTGTTCCTTTCTTTGCACACGTAACCGCCCACGTGGCTCTTCGTCGTCGTTGTCGACCGGATATTTCCCAAATGCTCCAGTTGCCTTTGATATCAACGATGGCGAGCTGTCGCGGATACCATGGGTTAAAGGTCACATCAGCATGCGGAAAGCCGCCGGTATGCGAAACTGATATATCCACTATGGGATTTGCATCGAGCCGGGAGTTACGGAGAGGTGCGGAGAATGCAGCCGTGTCATCGTCGGGGATGTACATGGGCACTGGGTCTTTATGGTATAGGGGCCGGAATATGGTGGTCCCCTCTTGCAGGCGCGCAGCCATCCATACACTTTTCTCTTCTAGCGGCCTTGCGAAGCAAATGTGCTGAATGGGAGCGCCCCGCTTGGACCATTCCGTGACCTCTGCATGGCCGATACAGGGCAAACGCAACGCGGAGCCTTCCAGAGGTAGCTCTGCCGTCTCATCTGTCAATACTCGAAATGAGATTGTATTGCCGCACTCCCCAGTTACAGAGGCCGCGATGGCGATCAGGCCTCGACCCCTTGTGTCTTCTGTGCCGTGATAGGTCGCATATCCTAGGTCTAGAAGGGAGGATACCCGTGGGTCACAAATATCACTTGCGGTGAGAACAACTCTGGAAAAGGCGTCATCTTGAAGTGTTGACCATTGGGAGGCAAGTTCGGGGAGGACGTGGGGAATGAGTTGCGAATCCGCCGTTCGAACTGGTTGCGATGGCTTTTGTGACTGATTGACAGGAGTAGGTGCCGGTATGGTTGTCTTTGTCACTCCAGTATATGTGATGGGAATATTCCTGGCGAAAGAGCGCGAGAATGTCCATGTCTGTGTCTCGGGGATGTAGATGGCTCTTCCTACGTGCCCATAGTGTAGAGCACTCTCGAAATGTTCATCCATCGGATCTTGTTTTGCTCCGTGCTGTGTGCGCAAGATCGGACCGGTGCATGACGCTAAAGCTCTGGGAGCTCCAACAGCACTGAATACGCGTGATAGTCAGTTGGCAGGGACGAGGATGCTATCGCATCTTGGATGTAAAGGTTGAGGTGATCCGGCTGTAAGTCCGAAAGTTTTTTGGCCGCTTATCGATAAGCCCACTTGCCTGCTGCTTTCTGCCCGTTGCGCCGCCAACCCAAAACACCCGATCTCCAAAACGCGCCGAGTTCTGAACTTTGACAACGAAGTCGCAAACGTCGCCTTTCACACTGCACTGTCACTACTGGTCCTTTTCTTGCTGCTATTCCTAGTCATGGCTGCTTCTTTTGAGCCCTCCCTCTCGACGAGTGGCATGCGCCCTCCCCTGGCCTCGGCGGATGCCCCCTCCATGGCCGACTCACTACCCAGCATCAATTTCGGATTCGAAGACCTGCGCAATCGCATGGCCCAGTTTACCGCCAAGTTTGACGCATTTATTGAGCGAGGTCGCAAGCGAGTCCTGGAGGAACGAAACCAGTTTCACATCAACCTCGCCGAATTACAAGGTAGGGATGAATGAGCCTCGGGCCAATCCCCTGGAGCGTTCGCTAACGCGACATACAGAGGACGAGCGAATGCGCCTACGAGATATCGAAATTACCAACCTCAAGGTCCAAACCCATGATCAAACCCTCCAAAAAGAAGCTGCCGAGGCAGCTGAAATGCACGCCGCGATCGCTTCTATTACCATGGAGCGCGATGCCCGACTCGCCAAGCGCGATCGCCTCAAGCAGCAGATCGCTGAAACGCAAAAGGCGATCAATCAGAAATTGGAAGCGCAGAAGACACACGCAAAGCATTTGGATGCACAATCTCGACTGAATTTCCCTGAATTGGAATTTTGGCAGGATTACCTTTGTCTACGGATCGAGGGGGCTGGCCGCGAGGACCGATTGAAGTTCGTTTACAGCCACCTGTTGGAGAAGGACTGGGAGGCAGAAGCCTGGTTTGAATTGGGTACTGCTAGTCGTGACTACGAGGTGTTCCACACACGGCCCAAGGTAGATAGGGATGCCTTGGAGCGTGAGGTGGATCTCGTCAACGATGACCGAGACTTCGGGGCATTCCTCAAGCGGATGCGCAAATTGTTCATGGAGACAATGAACTGAACGCGTTCTGGGTTGGTTCTGAGGATGTTTGCTTATGACTATCATGAAGTATATTAATGCACAGGGATCATTGTGTTCATTGAGGTCATCAGAAATACGTAGACTAGCGCTGGCACTGAGTTGGTATTTTCGAACTCGTGCTCAGCCGCCAGTGGCCTCACGGTAGAAGGCGACGCTCCGATTAGCACCTGCGGTGGCGAAACATTCAGACCGAGCTGTCTTGGGAAGCCACTTGGCGCTCCAGACTGCTTTCTCAGTCTCGGAGTGCGTAGCAACGCACATCTTGGTATCAATGGACCAGACCTTGACCTTTCCATCGAAAGAACTGCAATGCTGTTTAGTATTCTATTCTAGTCGCGGCAAAGCGGTATGACTCACCTGCTCAGAAGATACTCGCCGGAGCTGCTCCAAGAAAGAGACAAAACCCAAGCCGAGTGGCCAGAAAGATTGGCAATCTGCTCGCCAGAAGAGGTGTCGTAGAGGACGATAACCTTAGAATCCCCAGCTGCCGCAAGGATCCTTCCACCAGGAGAGAAAGCAACTACGCGCACGGGTTTCACCAAGCCTAAATTTCTCGTTAGATTTGTCGGGATCACTCAAGGCTAAGAAGTGGGCGGACCTGATAGGGAAAACGGCATGCGGCCAGTATCGGTGAGGAAGATGTAGACAGCACCATTTTCATGACCACTGGCAATGAAGCGGCCATCGGCGGACTAGGAATATTAGTTGAAGCCAAGGCCTCGCGATGCGACAAAAACCCACCAGGTCGATGCATGTGCCAAAGCTGCCCTTGGTTTCATGGTCTCGTATTTGCATACCACCTTCACCCAGGTCCCATACACCAACGCGGCCATTCTCAGTGACACCTGCAAGATACTGGCCATCTCCAGACAATGCAATGGCCCACGGATGAACATCCACTAGGGAGCCTGTCGACTGCTGGTTAGCACTGATCGGGCCCCTCCTCATGAGCATAGTATCTCTTCAGTACCTGTAATCGCCTCATCCGCCGACCAGTAGCCCTCCACGCAGTACCAGACTTTGAGGACACCGTCAAATCCGACACTGACCGCGCGGGAGCCACTGGCATCAGTGACGATGTGGTGGCAGCCCAGCGCGTGGGCTCCATCGATGGACTGGACCAGTGGAAATTCCGTGTCAAGAGTAGAATGAACCTTGATCGCTGGTGCCCCTGAAACAGACAAGACCTGTTTTTCCGTCACAGCCAGGGAGAAAATGTCGACCGGGTGCGCTGGCCCTCAGTCAGCTTATATCAGTTGCGTTTAAGATCTTGCCAACCCACCATTGTCGGCTGAGCCCCACGCAAGGTATTGTCTCGACTAGGCGGGGTTAGCATCGATGCAAGCTCGTTGGATTCGTGTTTAGACATTACCATGGTGGATTGGGTCTCACCGTGAAGAATTGTTGTCCCGGTCTAGAGTGCAACCGCCCACACAGTAGTCTGTCATGACGTTTGGAGCTCGCGACTTCGGGGAAGCAGTGGTTCCGCCTTTGCGCCTCAGGCGAACACCGAGGATGCTGAACAATGAAGCCTCGACTATTGACAAGACAGCCCAAGAATTACGCTAGCATAAACCAATTCACTTCGGAGAGGGTAATTGAACAAAAATAGAATTTTCCTTTCGGTCATGATGACCAATGTATTGTATATAGCGAATTCACGCTTGTATCCCACGTAACCAGACGCCAGATGCCATGCAGCAGATATAACCACAACCCAATTCCTAGAAATACACAGTGGACCTCGTGTCTCTTCCATGAAGTCCTAATCCACCACGCTCTCATCGAGGAGGTACAAAGAGGCGCTCCTGTTTAATGCTCGGTCGCAACTCAAGCGGCTTGCGCCGACTTCCAGGATTGCTTGATATCTAAGAAATCGTTAGCTTTTAAAAGTTCGCAAGGGTCCAGACAGCGAATTTGCTGCTAATTTCCCTTTTCTGTGTCTCCAGAAAGATCAATTTCGAGTGAAACGGCCTCTGGGCGAAATGAAAAGAGGTGTCGGATGTACCTTTCACACAGTGGGGACACAACACATGAGCCCGCTTGACCTGACCGCAGCCGGGACACTTGTTCAGACTCTGTACATCCTTCAGGGCTTTGCCAGCCATTTGACGATGGCGCTTTTTCATGTGCGAGGTCTTCTTCTTGGGGACGGCGCGGAGAACGGACTCCCAAAGATCGGCGAGTAGCGGAGGGATGGTAATTGAAATAGGCAGGGCGAAAGACGCGGTAGAGAGGAAGCCGAGCGGAGGCAGGGGCAGAGCCCGTCGGAGCGGAAGAGAAAGGGCCATGTCGACGCAATCGAGCAGGGTATCGTGGAGGCGAAGGTAGTGAGTGGAGTGCGGAGAAATCGACAAAGCTTTTGAAGGTCGAGCCTGCCTCTTTTGGGCGGTCTCGTTTTGCACAGTTCGGAGAAAAGCACGCTAGCCCCAATCAGGGATAGCGCGCCCCTGAGTTCCATAGGGAAATAACAACGCCGAACTTAAGGGGCTCTCCAAGCATCTTCACCTTGGGGAATTAGTCCACCTGTCTTGGTTGCCGGTTTCTGGTTTTGGTCCTGGTCGTCTTCTTATCTCACCTCTCCTTCCGTCGCTCTTCAATCTCCCAAGCCCCTCATCATGGCCGCCGCTACCAGTGCTGCTTCGGGTCAGCAGCCCACCGTCTTCCCCCACAGCCATGTCGGTTTCGACAGCATCACCTCCCAGATCGAGCGGAAGCTGTTGAAGCGTGGTTTCCAGTTCAATGTCATGTGTGTTGGTATGTATGCCCTGGTGGACTGACTGTGAGACCTCTGATTGACCTCTCCTTCTTCTCCTTGCGTATAGGACAAACTGGCCTGGGTAAATCCACTCTGGTCAACACCATCTTCGCATCCCACCTGATCGACTCCAAGGGTCGGCTTACCCCCAATGAGCCCGTGCGCTCCACTACCGAGATTCAGACCGTTTCGCACAGTATGTTTGCCCCGTGGAGGATGGATTGGACGCGACCGGGACCGCAATGGCTGACGACGTGGCTATAGTCATCGAGGAGAACGGCGTGCGTCTCCGCTTGAACATCGTCGACACACCTGGCTACGGAGACCAGGTCAACAACGACCGCTGGTACGAACAACCCCCGAAAGAGCTCCGATGCTGCTTTTTCGCATTCGATTTGAATACTATAGATTGGAACTGACGTGGCACTAGCTGGGACCCCATTGTCAAGTACATCAAGGATCAGCACTCCGCATATCTTCGCAAGGAGCTTACTGCTCAGCGTGAGCGCTACATTCAAGATACCCGCATCCACTGCTGCTTGTTCTTCATCCAGCCCTCCGGTCATGCGTCAGTCTTCCCCGCTTGCACAGCCAACAGGTTGTAGCTACCATTGATTCGACATATGTACTAACGTGCACCCCCGCACCCTCCAGTCTCAAGCCCATCGATATTGTTGTCCTGAAGAAGCTGTCCGACGTCGTCAATGTCGTGCCCGTCATCGCCAAGGCCGACTCCCTCACTCTCGAAGAGCGCCAGGCTTTCAAGGAGCGCATCAAGGAGGAGTTCGCTTTCCACAACCTGAAGATGTACCCCTACGACAACGATGAGCTGGATGATGAGGAGCGTGCTATCAACGCTCAGATCAAGGTATGCGATTGCACCCCCGCTCAGCAAGGCCATTCGTCTCTAACTATGTGCAGGATATTATCCCCTTCTCTGTTGTCGGCAGTGAGAAGACCATTGTTGTCAACGGCAAGCAGGTTCGCGGCCGCCAGAACCGCTGGGGTGTTATCAACGTCGAGGACGAGAACCACTGCGAGTTCGTCTACCTGCGCAATTTCCTGACCCGCACTCACTTGCAGGACCTGGTTGAGACTACCAGCCAGATCCACTACGAGACCTTCCGTGCCAAACAGCTGCTGGCTCTGAAGGAGAGCAGCGCCGCCGGTGGCCACTCTGGTGGCAGCCGGCCCATCAGCCCCTCTGCGGACCGCGAGCTGAGTCGCAACTCCCAACGGGCCGCCATGAACGGCTACTAATTCCCCCCTTTTCGTCTTTGGATGGTGTTGCGGTCGACCATATTTTGTAGGGTGCATCCTGATACTTGCCCGGCGATAGCATCCAGGTCTTCTCCCTCCACGGACAAGGCTCTCATTTCCCCTTTCTCCGAAAATTTACTGTCCCTTCGACGCCAGCAGGCCCTTGCAGATATCCCTTTCTTCTTTTGCGTCTCTCTGTTCTCGTTCTGAACATGTTGTATTACCTCGAAGAACTCACAATGCTTCGATTTCCATGGGCTCTTCCTTCCTCATTTATTCTTTAGGTTCTTGTATTGCCGGGAAACAGAGTCTGGCATCCAGCGCTCGTGCTATATGGTCATTTCCATGTACTTAGTTTCCTTAATTCTTCCTGATGAGAAACTGTTATTCCTGGAGTTTGTTCCTCGTCTAGTCCAATGGCCATGCCCTGGCCATGCGGTACTATTTGCAGCACCATGCAACATAATTTTTGGTCGGCTAGTCTCAACCCCGTGTACGAGGGTTCCAAGTTCAAACGCTTGGCGATACTATGTTCACTGAGAGAACCGCCTCTCTATTGGGGCGCACCAAATCGACCGCCATCCACGACCCAATCCCGCAACTCCGCATACGCCTTCTCCAGATCATCATTCACAATGATCTTGTCATGCGCACCAGGCTGCTTCGCAAACTCCAACTCGTTGACCGCCTGGTCCAGGCGCTGGCGCAGACTATCTGTACTCGCAACCAAGTTAGCAAGAACATAACCTATTAAGCAGGTTAGTTGTGGATCATCGCAAGCACGAACCTTCAGTCTCGGTCCCACGAGAACGCAACCGGCGCTCGAGCTCTTCCATGGACGGAGGCGCCAGGAAGACGAAGCGAGCGTTGAGATCGCTGTTCTTCACCTGCTTGACACCCTCCATTTCGATGTCTAGAACGCAGATGCGCTGTTTCTCGGCGACGTCTTTGACGGCTTGCTTTGATGTGCCGTAGTAGTTGCTGCCGAATTGCGCTGGAGAGGAGGCAGTTGATTAGTCTTGTAAGCGGTGCGCGAGGGCTAAGGAGGGGTCGCATACCGTGCTCGATGAAGCCGTTCTGCGCGACGAGTTCGAGGAAGGCTTCCTTGGTGACGAAGTTGTAGCTTGACGGGCGTTAGCGTGTGTTCTGTGCTTCTGCTTCGAGTCCTGATTATTTGGGCGGGGCCTCACTCTCGTCCGTCTTGTTCGCCGGGGCGAGGGGCGCGAGTTGTGTTGGAGACGCTGAATCCGAAGCGATCTGTAGCATTGAATAGGTGGTTAGAAAAGAGATCGAGGTTTCCGTGGAGGCTACTGGATCCTCGTCTTACCAGGGTATTCCGTAAACAGGCGCTTGAGGAGTGTTGACTTTCCACAGCCTGAGGGGCCGCTGATCACCACGGGGCGGAATTGGGCTATAGAGGAAGACATTATCAGTCATGATTCTCGGTCCCGGTCTCGTTCAGACGAATTGAAAGTGTGGTGGTGCATGGATGGTCGGAGTTGGAGGGGCATGTATGCATGCGCGAGGGGAATAGGGGTCGGAGATTCGTACAAGCGTTGGAAGCCATGGTAGACACGAGGCGGTTCGCACGAATAAAAGACCTATAATGAGATGACAGGGAACGCAAAGCCGCTAAATGATTCATATGAATGTTCTTGGAAAAGTCGCAACAGAGCACAGTTACAGAAAGTGAGACTGCGAAAACGATTGTCCGGCAGAATACAGGCGGTGCGGGTGATCAATGGTGCCGATCTCTATTGGAGGGCTATTTCTATATACACCAGAGAGACAACAAAACGATAACCACCCTGGACAACACGGTTGGAAGAGAGGAAATAGAAAGCGCTACTTGGGCGCTAATGCTATGGCTTCGCTGGGCCTGGATGACTTCCACGTCGCAAAGTGTTCCTGTCGCCAGCCTCTGCTTCCTGCTCCAGGAAATTGGACCACAGTTCGGCTAACGTCTCCTTGCTGGACGCCCCGTTGTCCATAAACTCGGCGAAATTTGGCGTGCTTGGTGTCCGTAAAGGTGTGCCTGGGACTCGAAGCTTTCCCGAACTGCTCGAGGTTCCGGGTCTGGCCAGACCGGCTTGCTCACGTTGTTCTGAAGGGCGGATTAGCAATCTGCGAACTTAGTGATCACCGTGGTAATCAGTAGGAGTGCTTACCATCGTCCCAGCCAAGAAGAGCCGCGATTAGCTGGAGAATCTGGAACTTCTTCGGATCTGACCGGTCTAGAGTGAGGAAATGCAGGAAATGGTTTGTTACAATTTGCCTAGAATTCCGGTCTTGTTAACAGGAAATGTCTTTCCCATGACGAGGAGCATATGTGCTCGGTAGGAAACAAGGACAACTTACCGGTCGACATTGTCTTCTGGCTTGCCTTTCTTCAAGAACCGCAGTGCCTTCGTCAAATGGTCATTCAGCGTGACCGCTTCATGTCGTAACTTGCCGATGAGAAGGTTCTTCTCCTTCACTTCTTTTTCGAATGGCCGCACCCGCTCAAGTTCCTCCTGGGCCGTGAGGAGATTCTTGTCGGCATTCTTCGCCAGTTCCTGCGCCTCTCGCAAGGACTTTCTCAGATCCTCGAGCTGGGCATCGGAACTCTCGACTAGTTCGCGAAGCTCCTGTTTCCGCGCGGTTTGAATCTCTTGCAGCGCCCGCTGGAGGCCATCCACTGTAGAATGTTGGCTGTCGCGTTCAGCAGATGCCCGTTCGTAGGCATCTCGTAGGTTTGCGAGTTGTTCCTCGAGATCGCCCACCTTCTCTGCGAGGTTTTCACGAACGGATCGCTCCTCCATAGCTAGTACCTCCCAATTATGCATCGCGTCCTTGGCCTGTTCGAACTCAGACTGAAGGTATGAGTTTTGCTCCAATAGCTCCTCTTTCTCCTGAATCCAGTTTTGTTGAGAGAGGTTCGTACGATCCCGAAGAGTGGAAATCTCCTTGGTCTTCTGTGCCGATTCTTCAGTGAGCTCTGCTAGTTCTGTGGACTTTGATTCCAGCTGCGATTTGAGGGTTGCGTTTTCATCCTCCAACTCTTCAATCTGGGATCTCGCTTGCGCCAATTCCTCCTGTACACAGTGTGAGTATGATTGACTCCGTTGTCGAGGATATGAAATTTCACGCACCTCGTCTTCCTTGAGCCGCTCTCCCAGTTGCGACTTGATAGCATTCACCCGCTCCATGAGTTTCTGGAATTGCGTCTCTGCATGCTCCTTCTTGGATTCCGCATCATCCAGTTTCTGCTGCAGGGCTTCCATATCTGCGCGATGTTTTGATTGTATTTCCTCCAGGGATTTGCGCATGTCGGTCACTTCGGCTCGGAGGGAGTCGCGATCTCGAACGAGGGCATCGAAGCGATCGTTGGGCTCGGTATTCTCTGCATCTGCATTGTCCACATGCCGGTTGTTTTCATCTGCATCTGATTTGTCGGCTTCGGCGTCTTTCGTCTCGATGGGATCGCTAGGGTCCTTGGCGCCATCCTAGGCTTCTTAGTAACGGTTGCAATGGCAGGGCGCGGGGGCGCTGCACCCACCTCGGGGCCATCATTCTTCTCCAAAGCTTCTGCATGTTCCGAGTCGGTCTTCTGGGCGGTCTCTTTGGATTTGGCACTCTTCTTCTTGTTCTTCTTGGACTTTGCGCCTGGGAGTTTGAGCGGGGTGAGCTGGCAAGCACGAGGAACTCAGGGGAGAGATCGGTCGATAATCCGTACCTTGGGCAGTTGACGGGGGATTATCGCCAGGCATATTGGCCACGGTGTGAATTGAGCCCGGTCAGAGGATAGAAAGGTGAAAGATGGGCGAGCTGGCGGTTCCTGATGATTCCCAACGGTTCCAACGTTCGCAAGTTCCAAGCTGTCAATACGCTCCACTAGCGCGCGGGCTGGCCGTTCCGCCCTGAGATCGCGATGATTAATCGAGATGCCAGCCCACCTTACACTCGAGTGGTTGCAATCTTGGTATGACGAGCTGAGAAATGGCAAAATTCATCCAAATACCAGCATGGCCTCTGCGCAATTCAATTGGGGTATGCTTCCCATCCCCCTCGTCTCTTCACTGGTATCCAATGCTTCCAAGACCGGAACCAGCCACGGCACCAGCCACACGCGCAGAGGCCAGATGGACATGGCGATGCACGATCTCGATAAATAACTAGCTTTGTCCTTGGAGAACTGGACATTGTAAACTGTCCTACTCACTTCTGAGAGGAGATCAAGGCTTTATCTACAATAGAACCATTCATTGCTTCAAGTGCTATAAATAGCATCTAGTAGTCTTTAGTCTATGAGCTCTCCCCCGTCCGCAGTATTGTCTATAGTCTGTCCAGTGGAATAGATTTCCAACATTATCTACGCAGTGTAACCCACACATTTTACTGAGAAACAAAATGGTGAGGATGATGTATATCTGGGTATATGGGAATATGATGCCCGTTGCAAAGAAGCTTGTCAAAACGGCAATGTAAGAACGATCTGTTCGGGGTGTACGCCGTCTGCTTAGCCACGAAGGTTCATAAAGTTTTTCATCCTTTTAACAGTTTGTTGCCTTGCTCATGGGGTTTGATGTTTTGATCCTTCGGCAAGATTTCAGGGGAATTTTGTTGCTCTCGTTCAACTCCCCGTTCTCCCCATCTTCTACGGTTTCCTTCAAGGTTGTCCACCTCAGCATTGCATAAGCAAGTCTCATTTAGTTAAAGTTTGTCCTCACGAATCTCATTTTTTCGCCTTTTCCGTGCTGCGGCGTGGTGGAACTCTATGGACGGTCATTCCGGCGCAATAACCTCTCTGGGAGGTAGCCGGCTTCGCGTCACGACGACGCTTTCAATGCTGCTTCATGGCTCCCTTCCACCTCCCTATCAAGTCTGACCTGCACTCGGTCTCTGACCCGCAACGGCATTGAAGATGCTTTGAGAACGCCGAAACGCAGTTCCCGTTTGCCGATCTACTGGATCACTTGCCCATCTCGCCTCGGATGGTGGAGGTAAAAGGTTTCGGAAGCTCTCCATGAAAATTCGGACTACATCCGCGTCCACCATTTTGTGCTGGCAAGACATTCTGAAACAGGCTGGAAGGCACGACGAGATCATCACCGTCGTGCAGATAGCCAGGCTGGAGAACCCAGGGCAAGCGGCACAAAATTATGATAGTGGGAAGAGGATGCGCATTTGAGGTCGAGAACCAAACTGGGTCCTCAGTCTTGCAGCAGAGCGATTAGATGGAACCAAACGTTCCGCGGCCAGCATGTTCCACAAGCTCGTTTTGCGTGTCAGGTCCGGACCAGCCAGACGCCAGCTTAAGCATCAGCTCCAATCAGTCCCGGCAAATCAGATTGCCAGACTGCAAGCGATCAGCACTGACTTCTGAGTTGCTGACCTCGCCTGCGCAAAGCCTTTCAGCCTGAGTCAGGACCTGCTCCACGGCCAAACCTCGGGCGAGATGATCGTCTACCCAGGGGCCAGCCGATTCCCGAAGGACCCGAAACAATCATGAACCATTGCCTCTACCATCTTGGGCAAGGGCTGAAAGCCGCCCGGAGACAACTACAGTACTGGAAGCGATCACATCATCACAGGGCTGGAATGCGGCCCCCGTTGGGCTCGGAACCACTGAAAGCGAAGCCCTAAGAAAATAAGACTGGCCTTCACGGTGGAGCCTCACGGCCTGTCCATCTCTCTGGCGCAGTGGACCGCCCCGGGACCACCCACCGAAGCGGCGGCGAAGCCTGCCTTTTCTTCCATTTCCAGTTTCCACTGCACAGAGTGTCCACTGTCTACCACCCGTGACCCCTGGCGGCTGGCGGGCCTCGAGGAACCCCACCCAACTGATGCGCCGGACCTGCTAGTGTAGGCTTTTGGAGGCACACCTGCAGCGTGCCCACTTGCGAGTCGGATTGGCCCTTCAATCTAAATGGATTTAAGCGACGTGTCCGAGCCTTGAACCCTATGTCATTGCGACGAATCAGCGTCCTGTGTACGTGGTCTCGTCTCGATCCTCGCTGGCTAGCTCGATCCTAGCCGGAGCATGTCATCTCTTCTTCCGAAAAAGCCGTTACGCCAAGGGCGTTGGTGCATCATGACCGTTGCCCGCCACGGGCGAGCCCGTTGGTAAGTTGGCATTGGCAAACTACGGAGATACGACCATAGTCATACACTACGGCCTCTCGGCCTCTGGAGAGTCTGCCCCCCTCCTCTCTCCTCTCTCCACTCTGCCCTCCGGTCCTTTCGGGGATTTTGTTTTCACAAGGGCTGGCGTTTCTGTGTCGGAGTCCCGGGTCTCATTGGCTCCTCGCTCCAGGCTGTTTACTGCGAAGCTGCTGGTCAATTTGGACTTTTGGAGTCCGTTACATTCAGGCGGCTCTCGTCGTCTTTCTCCCTCTTTTTCTCTGATGATCACCCCCTACTTCTCCCTGTATATCTCAATCTACCACCACATGGCATCATGCCATGACACTATCATTCCCCTTTATACATTTGTACCTAACACCCCCGGCATCGTTGGCTCCGTTCTTCCCCGCTGGCATGAAGTCCCGAATTACATGTCTAATCCTGTTCGACGGGATTTAGGTTTATTAGACTCTCGATTCCACCGTCTGATTATTTTTATCCGGCTGTGACGTTTGTTAGCAACTGCCATCTCGGGGCTACCTAAACTGGGTCTTCTCTCTCACAGTCCCTCACCACCCACATCACTCCCTTTCCCCATTAAATCCCACCCCCTGCTCCACCTCGGCTCTATTATTTATCATTTTATTACTGCATGATTGTCTGAATTTCCATGATTGAAAAGATTCTCAATCCCCGTCTGGTCGCAGAATTCTCTCACTGTTTCCGTCTCCTTATCTTTCACTCCCACTTCGCATCTACAAAACTCTCCCCAGCCGTCAGCGACAACTCTCTCATCACAATCTCACCAAGGCTTAGTAAGGCTATAACCCTTCAGTTTCATTGCTTCACCCTCCTCCCTTGGTCACGCCAAGCTCTACCGCCATGTCGAAAGACCTAGCCGGAATCCGACAAGCCTTGGAACGTGCGCGAAACTGTGAAGATGGTGCCGTGGACCCGCAAACCACCGCCGCCCTCGAAGCGGCCATCGCCGAACTATGGACGCGCATCCAGGCCGATCCGGACAGCTATGTGCTCAGCCGCGACGAGTTCGCCCTCTTCAATTACTTCCTCGAGCGTTACCGCGGCTCGGCTGTTGCCCAGCGGGCCGTGGCGCGATTTTGGAACAATTACCAGGGCTCGCCCAATGCTGGGGCTAAGTAGTCGAAGCCACGAATAAGGTGGTTTGCGATCTGCGACTGGGCTGTACGGACTACGTCGCATCATTGTTTGTTTTTCTCTCGCTCATCTATGTGGTTCCCCTCGATCCAAGCCCTCATGGACGAAGGCACGAAAAGCGGAGGAACGAGACTCGTCCATTGTACTCTGGACGTGGCGGAAATGACCGGTCTGCACGCTGCAAGCCCTGGCTACTGCCGGTGCCGCTGCCGATGCAGTCCAAGATGAGAGCTGCAAGGACTGGAAAACGAAACACCTTGAGCACCCAAGAGTCAAGACGAGACAAGTCCGGCCCCCGCGCGGGCCCATGGTAAAAATCCATATCTGATCACATCAACAATCTCCGCGGGAAGCTTGGCCCTTCCAATGGACCAGAGAGCTATGGGGTCAACTAGGGGGACAGACAAAAGGACGAAAAGGAGACCGTTGCTCAAACCGCGACGTCGACAAGTCTTCTCTGGTAGAGTGGCTCGGCTCACCTGTTCGCGCCCCCAACGTGTCCAGCGAGGGCACTCGAGAGTCGGAGATGCGACCAATGGCGAGCAGAAGAGGGGGCTGCAAGGCAAGCATGACGCAAGACGTTTGCGCCTGCTGCGGGCGGTGGAGATGTGTGCGGTCAAGGAAATTGGAATTGGTTCTGCATCCCTGCGTCAGGTCGGGACTGCATGCATTGCATTGGGCAGGGCATCTCCATCTCCGGCGCTCTGCATTGCCTGCCCTGCCACCCGGAGCCTTCTGATTGAATGGTTGGAATGAGAGGGGAATACACCAGCGTCGGCCTAGCTGGAACCACTTGGCCGGGAACTGTGGACTCTCGAAGATTCTGCTGGGAGGTTCAGCTCCATTGCCTTCTGAGTTGTTTGCCTGCTGTTACGAAATGACGGCGCCAGAGCTTGGAGAATCCTGATTCTCATTGGATGATGGCAGATGATAGCTCAAGCTGTCTCCATTTATCTCTCACCCTCTCTATGCTTCTTTTCCTTCAATGTATTACTATCACCACCACCTCTTCTATCTAGCATCTCCAGCATCTTCTCCACTACACTGTACCAACTACCTGGTTTCAATCAATCAAGACTCCAGTGGAGCGCCGCCGTATGATTCACATCTGCACGGCCCCGTCTGCAATTCCCCGACTTGCTCGGCTGAAACGGGCTGCTCCGCCGTGGCTAGGACTTTTTAATTTATCTCTGATTTCGTGGAGGCCACTCAATCTATTGAGGTTAGTCTTGTATTTATGTACTATTCACTAGACATGGGACATGGGACATGGTGTTAGTATCGATGACGCCGTGGGCAGATGATGTCGAGACGTTGCAATGGACTAGTGGTATAGGTATGAAACATGATGGAGGTTTCGCTCAAGAAACATCCCAAGTCATATGCTCTGCTAAAGAGTCATGTCATGCTTCAGCTATGCATGAAGAAACATCTGTACAAGATTCCAATAGATTCCTACGAGAAAGCAAAAAGAAGCATATCTGGTTGACCTTAGGTTCTCCTGTATCTTGATCCAGACAAAATTGCCACCTGCACTGCCTAATACTGGGTATACACTGCAATCAAGATGAAGGCTACTTAGTCGTCATCCGAGACTATCCCAATTCTAGTATGATGCCGGCCGAAGGATAGAATGGTGGGCGTGGGGGGCTTGCCATTTCTGGCTTCCCTTCTGATTTCCCGATGCCCTGAGGCTTGGAAAATGAGCGGCTTATGAGGTGCGCCGCTTATCGAAGAGCTGCTCTGTAAGATAAGGAGGATAGATAAGATATGGATTGATCTCTAAATGAGTGTTTCCTTTTCTTTGAAAGATAAGTGTATCCATGGGCTTCTTTTAGCGCATCATTTGCGCTCTTCAACACTCTCCACCTTTCTCCCCCTTATAAAAGCATATCGAAAACATGCATAACACACGCCGATAAAAATGATGCCTTAACAGCCGCCATCGCATCCTTCACCAGAAGCCCGAGCACTTCGTGCGGCTATGCATGAAAGAAACAAAGATGGACCCCTCATTTAAGAGATCTGTCAATAGGAGAGAGAGAATTCCCTGTCACTCTCTCCGATAGGCCGTGATAAATAGACCGGATCGAAGAATATATGCCGGACAAGGACTGCATTAAATCAGTCTCTATCAATCCCACACGGAAATGGCTAAAACTCACAACAACTACCCCGAACACCACGAGGCCAATGTGAATGCAGAAATACATCACCTCGATTCTGTTCAGGATCCAACGATGACGATTGATATAGAGCCACAGCATTCCCGGTGGACCAAAGGAGAACCATCTCGCAAGCAGGGAGCTCTGGAAATCCAATCAGTAGGCAATTACTTCTTCCGGTAAAGACCAACGCAGACGAACCGCCAGGCTGAGGACATCTTTGAGAAGGGGAATTGCCTCGATGATGCACGAGGAGGTCCACACAAGGATACAGATAGCTGCCCATATCACCTGCGTCACTGATGACCGGGCATGCATCACTGCAGTACCTCGAAACATGCGAGCATGATTGGACTTGACTGCCACATAGGCACTCACGATGCCTCTGAGCACGATCTACGCCAGGTCAGCAACCAAACAATAAGCGACTCCGGGGGGGGGGGGGGGGGGCAGCATATCAGACACATACTGTTGGGATGGCAATACCGTAAGAGATGTAGTGGAAGAGAGTCTCAGCGGAAGTCAGGGCAGGCGATGTGAGGGACGGGCCCACGTATGCATGAATGACAATGGCCGTGGTGGTGTAGAGGATCATCTCGCTGATTTGCAGCAAAATCAATGCCCGAGGCACATCTTGATTATCCTGCAGCTCTGAGAACAGTGTGAGCAATGTCACATGCCCAGCATACGCAAAGACAGTATGCGCAGCCACTAGGCATGCTTCTTGCCTCGCGGGAGCAGGAGAAACAACGAGTTTGTGGCCGGAAATGCTCTGGGAAAGGACTTCATTGATCAAGGTCACCAGGGTGGCCATGACAATGCTCACAAAACTGGCCGAGGACAAATGTGACAAATGTGAGAGCTTGCTCAGTTGTCGTAGAAGGGTCACGACAAATGAGACGAGCAACCCAAGGGCAGAGTACATTAGTGTGCAGCCGCCACGGTCTGTGAGGACGTTCATCATGATGGAGAATGTCAGCACATGGCTGGCCATCACGAAGACGTAGAAACCAAGCTGGGCAATTCCCAGGAGCCACTGGCCAAGCTGTCCCTTCAGATGATCTCCTGCGTCGGCCATTCTGGAAATCTGGTAATGTCTGAGAGGGTCGAGGCTATAGCCCTTGCGGGAGGAGATGATGCCAACAGCGAGGATTATCATAATGGCTCTGGGTTAGAACGTCAGCGATGGGTCTCTGGAGGAGTGGTCCAAAGGAGAGGTTCGATACGGAACGAGTCCCAGTGTCGAAAGAGCCTTTGGCAGACCCAAAACGCCGAGCGAGATGGTCTCCGCAATCACAACTGGCCTCGTCAGTTTGGCATCATCGGCGAAGAATGCCCGGAACCTACTCATTCCAGCCTGCCTGGAGGAATGGCTTAGTTTTCAGGTTTTCTTGTCTCGCTGAACTGAAGACTTACGACCAGGCCATCGGCTTATACCTGGCATTGGTCTCGTCCCCAAACGGGTCCAACATTGCAATACAGGACGCTTGGCTCCCAGCGTCCTTTCCAATTGACGCGCCCAGTCCAATCCTGGCATCAATCTCGCAGGTATTATGAGACTCCATGTTGGCGACAAGCACGGAGACACAACATTAGGTAGACACCATCAAGCTTAATCGATTGAGGTGGACAGCACGTCTGCACCAGACGCACCTGCCATTCTTAAGAGTTCTCAAAGGAGGTCAATGCTGGGACAACACAGTATCACTGAGATTAAGGAAATTTTCTATTTGTACAAGACCGCTCTATATGAACAACACACATTTCTATTTGTTGGCCGGGGAGTCCGGGGACATCAATGGGTCGTCGTTGGGGTTGAGCGACTCGCCCTTGAGAATGTCCGCTGGGGGATCTGCAAATGAAGTCAGCCACTGAACGATTCAATGCCCACGCGTGTGATGAGCCAAATTACTTACCAGTTCGAGCAAAGTGCTTACGCTCCTCGTTGTCGAGCTCCTTGACCCGACCGTTTGCGACCTCCTGGCGGGACAGGCCCAGAAGGCTCTTGGGAAGACCCATAGAGGACAGGTAGGAGACGGACTCCTTCCACTCCAAGTCCTTGCGCTTGTTGGACCACTTCAGCTCCTCACCCATCAGGTCAATCACATTCGGCAGGGCCTCCAGGGCTGCCTCGGCATTCAAGAAGGCCAGACGAGTACGGCGTGCGATGACATCGACCGCGGTCTGGGCGTACTCGTGGCGGATCGCGTACCGAACCTCACCGTCGATGAAGGGGTACAGAGTGGAGATGCGGCAGCCGCGCACGGGGTAGCGAGCGTTGGTGGGGGCCGAGAGAGCGGCAACCTGCCAGGCACGGTCACCGTAGGAGGTGGTCAGGTGCTGAGCCACGTCGGTCTCGAGACCAAAGTGCTGGATCAGGTTGATGAAGAGAGTCTTGGAGTAACCGTGAGCACCGATCAAGCGGACCTGGCTGGTCTGGCAGGAACCGTCGAGGACGGCGCCGTCAGCCACCAAGCCACGGCCGCCAGCACCACTAATGTCCGGCATATCCTTCAGCTCGCGGGTCTTCAAGTGGAAGGACTTGATGGCCTCGTCGACCGCCTCCTCGGCCATCTGGCGGTAGGTGGTCCACTTGCCACCGGCACAGGTCAACAGACCCGAGGGAGACACGGAGATCAGGTGGTTACGGACGAGAGCCTCGGAGCTGGTCTTGTTGGGGTCGCGCACCAAGGGGCGAATACCAGACCAAGCGGCCAGGACGTCCTTACGGTCCACCGTGATGTCGGGAGCAAGGTACCCACGAATCTCCTTCAAAATCCAGTTGATATCCTTCTCGGAGGGCTCGGGCTGGGTGGTGATCTCGGTTGGGGCATCGGTGGTACCGGCAATGGTGTTGCCCTGCCAGGGGAGGAAGAAGATTACACGGCCGTCGGAAGTCGAGGGGTCAATGAGACCCATGTTGGACGGGCTGTAGTATCCGGGAAGAATAATGTGGACACCAGAGCTAGGAGCCACAATCTCCTGGGTGGTGGGCTCGTCCATCTTGCGAATCGAGTCGGTGAAGGGGCCGGTGGCGTTGATGATACCCTTGGCGCGGACCGTGAACTCCTCGGCCTGCTCGCCGTTCTTTCCGGGAATCATATCCTTCAGAACCGCACCGTTCAGCTTACCGTCCGCACCCTTGGTGAGACTGGTCACCTCCATGTGGTTGACCACAGTGCTGCCGTACAGCGCGGCGGTCATGGCGAGGGAGACGTTCATACGGGAATCGTTGTGGGCGCCATCTGCGGTCAGGTCAATCGGACTGTATGGTGATCGAGCAATCTATCGCGAAGAGAAGCCTACCATAGTAAACCATAGCACCAATAACATTGTCGCGCTTCAGCATGGGGAATGCATCAATGGCCTTGCTCTTGGTCAGGAAGTAGGAGCTCTCAATGCCCTCGGAACCAGCCAGAAGGTCATAAGCCTTGCAACCTGCCCAGAAATACGGAGCCTGCCACCATTTCTGCACGGGCACCATGATGGGCAGCCATTGCGATAGATGCGGGGCGGTGTTCAAAAAGTACTTGCGCTCGCGGAGCGCTTCCTTTACCAGCGCATACCTGCGATGACATCATGTCAGTGCCGAAAAAAAAAAAAAGCAAAGAAAAAGAAAAAAGGAATCGAGAGAATCCACAGAATGAACAATAATGGACAATTGGAAAGACTGACTGGTTGTAATCCAATTCCCAAAAGGCCTTTTCCAAATAACGCACACCACCGTGGACCAACTTCGTACTCTTACTGCTGGTGCCGGCACTGAAATCATCGCGCTCCACCACCGCCACCCGCAAGCCTCGGGTCGCCGCATCCAACGCAATACCTGATCCCGTCGCGCCGCCACCAATGACCAACAGATCGTAAGGCTCTTCGGTCTGGCTGCGCTTCAGGTCCTTGATCTGATCAATGCGGCCCTTGATGGGTGGGAAGCTGGGGGGCACCAGCTTGCCCTCATGGTAGCCAGGCGGCGGAACCGCAGGAGCTTCCAAGCCGGGAATATTGCGAGGACGGTAGGAAATGTAAAGAACTCCCGCTCCGGCGGCCGCGGCCGCCGAAGTATACAGAAGTGGTCGCAGGAGCTTGCGCGAGTGACGAGCGGCCATTATCCGATCGGGGAATTTGCTGATTGGAATGGGAGATGAGAGGGAAGTGAAGTCTAGCTAGAATTCACGGGTTAAGCTTGTGTTCTGCGCCACAGCAGGTTGCAGTATGACGAGTCCGCAGTTGGGAGGATGCAGAGGGAGGGAAGGTTCGAGGATAAGAAGCAATTGGCGACTCGGAGAGATACTCGGAGAGAGGAAGCGCCGAGAATCTGAGGGGAAGCAGGCGGAGTGGGGGGGATGTAGGAGAGTAGGAGACTGGTGGAATGCGAACAAGGGAGATTCGTACGATGACGAGAGGGGGAAAGAGGAAGGTGAGGGAGATGGGAGAGAGGAAGAGGAAGAGGACAAGTTATGCCGGAAGAATTGAAGGAAGATGATCTTACCAGCGGCCTGGTCTCTTTTTGTTCTCGTCCTTGACCCTTAACTTTTTACTTGGGCACGTCGCCAAGTTCAATTAATCGACGTGAGTCAAAAAAGAAAAAAAAGGCTGGTGGCTGTTGCAACGATGCCGAGGGAGGCAGGAATGGCGGTGGTGTAACTGGCAACGTGATCGCTATACCTTCCCGGCGGCTCTCACTTGTCCACTGGGCCCAACCTTTTCCACCAAACCGGTTCCCCGACGTCATTCGATGCTCTCGCCCACTGCACTGAAGGGGGCGCTTGTTCTTGGAGACTCCAAGTATCTCCATTGGCGGCGGATTCGCAGTGGAGCAGCCCATGACGGGGTGCCACCAAACTCGCACCAACTGGCATTCTCCCACCAATCACTACCTCGGCAGCCTCGCATGCCCACAAATGAGCTTCCGGATTTCCACCCCGATCTTCGAATGCTTCGATCCTTGGCGGAATTGGATTTGCTGCTCCGTCATCCATGTGACTCGCAGAAATTTCGACATCTCCAAATATACCAGCCTATCCATCTAAGAGATGCGCCTGTCACGCTGCGACCCCCTGCGCCGGTGGGCGAACGCGCTTCGGCATACCTGACTACTCCGAGTCCGTGCTCGTGACTGTTCGGCTATCTGATGACCTTTTCGTCTGGCTTACGCCAGGCCGGGGGACAACACTCCGTTCGTATACAAGCTGCACTACTTCGTTCCTACATAGAGTACTCGAGTCAAGAGTCCAGCCAGATGTATGACAGTCTCTGCATGCGCAGCTGACTTGCGGCTCGATCCACCCAGATCGCGGCCCCAGTTTTCAGGGGTGCAATGCCTTGTTCGCAGATCCACAACAGCACCAAGTCCATCATGATCGCCATGATCATGATGGTGTCATGGTGGTTCTCAGAAACCTGCCATCCCCGTAAACTGTGTTGGTTCTTCAGGACCTCTCTGATGTCTTTGCCTCTGTCTTGCGCACTCTTGCCCTACACAAGAAGTACTACAGCCAAATGCAGAATAGGATCCGTTCGGACGCAAGAAGAATCCTCCCATGGGTCCACTCCCACTCCACCAGGATTCCTGGTTCCCTCCGCGTGCCTTGCAGGTTGGTCTGCCAGGTTGAAGACGATATGTTGTCATACTCAGCATTCTTGCCTGCTGGTGGAGTTGTGAAACAAATCTACCGCTTGCCGCATGGCTAATGAGTATTAGTGAGAGGATAGCCCTCAAGTACCGTCTAGTAGACAGATTATACCCGAGTATGCATCAGGCGTCTGGATTCTGAACTATCCGCGGCGGGTGGGGGCGTGCTTAAATACTAGAAGCCTAGAACTAGGGCGATCCTCTTCATTAGTTTCGACCTCCTTGCCCTACTCAGTTATACAGTATAATTCTCTTTTTTGTACTTGTATCTTCTAGGCACAAAGTTTTTATTAGCTTATACCTAGGTATACTCTTTTCGACTGGTGGAGAAGACATCCCGACCCTGGGCACCGACAATATATCTTTCGAGTGGGAGGTCACCAAGTGATCGCGCCCCCACGCTCTTTTCCTCTTACATTGGAGAGTCTGTAGAGAATGCCAGGCATCAGGTCCCGTCACCAATGATCCTCATACAACAACGGAGTTATCATTAAGTGCACCTATGCGGTATTTTCGTTGCGTTCATTCATATTGAGCGTTCCTTGCGTAATCACTGCCTACGGGCTGACTGAGCTACATCAGCAAAGCCTTTGCGGGCTCCTGATCAGGTGATTAAAATTCTCTCAAGTATAGCAGATGAAATCACTCCAGCACCTCCAGTTGGTATATTAACATTAACCCAGTGTAACTCTTGATCGAGATTGAAACCGGATGCAATGGCAGTATTCGAAACAATTGAATTCGGGGACTGGAAAAAGGTTCCAACCCTCCAGATATACTCCAGCTACTTCCAACTCGGCAAGGTCTTCCCGCATATATCTTAAGCAATCCTCCTCCGCGATGGTCAAGGCACCTAATCTTTCAAGAGTCGGGCGTATCCTCAATGCATGACTGGCATTTTTATCATGAGGGTTTTACAGGAATTTCACATTTTTGGAGCGGGTATCTTAATTCCAGGGCAACACTCATATACCTCTAGTCTCATCTAACCCGAGGTCGAGTGACCTCGAAATCGGAATGCATTGAATCAAGACATGAGCTACAGCACGGAACCTTAGGCCCTGATAATTATGTTTACTGAATTGCTAGCGCTCTTTCTAAACAGAAACGCATCAGTCCGTGAATCCACTATCTATCTATGCACAGGCAGCGGGCGGAGCCACAAACCTACCACAAAGGTCAAGGGACACCCCAGGTCCAGGATTACCTGCAGCATCGGCTATCGCGGCCGGAGAGGTACGGGTAGTCTAGGGAAAGACTATTCCTAGTCCTAGTCCCAGGTCATAGATAATAGACAGAGCACATGCAGTATCTCCACTAGATAAGATAGCCACCTGCGTCTGCACCATCAACGGAGGATGGTTCCTCGAGATAAGAAGCTGAATTTAGTATTTACCATGCAGGGTAGATGATCTCCTCTCCTACTTTCTCCCGTCTGCACCCCCTCCTTCTTTTAGCTTGGGTATGCAAGACCGGAATAAGGGCAGCGCTAGACAGTCCACGCTAGGTGCTAGATCGGATTTCCCTGACAAGGACTGTGAGGAGCGTATATGCAGAGAGATAAGGAGTCGTAGTCGTACAAGGTCGCAATGCACCCCCTTCTTCTCATTATTTTCCCTTACTTTGCATGCGGAGGTGCCCTTTTTAGGTACTTGGACTGTGGACAACAAGTCATTCGTAGAGTTCACAATTGAAGACCCACACAGAGTTAGAAGTTAGAACAGTGGCCATCTATCCCATCCCACGCACACACACAGACAGTCGACCATGATCACAATCATGGTGGGGTGGCAATACCGATCCAGCTGCTGTCATCTGCAAATCAATCTGGTGCAAGTGTGGCACCATGCCGGGGCTGGGGTTCTCAGTGGCAGTGGCAGTGCCACTACCCGGGTAGTAGTACGCCCGCCCGACATCATCGTACCTACATGCGAGGAACGTGCTACTAGTGAGACAGAGACATAAAGAGATGACTGCATGGAAAGGTCCATGCACAGATGGAAAATTCTGAAAGTCTAACTCCAGTAGGCACGAGGGCTGAGGTCGGACCCCGGGTTCGCTTAGCCCGGGTAGAAGTGTGTATGTGGCTTACGTTGTGCAAACGAGTACTATGAGTATGTAGTATGTAGTATGTACGAGTATCGGATATTAGCCTGGACTCTAGAGGGCGATTGGGGTGACTTTGTGGCTGGGAGAAGATTTCCCTGGAACCAACTCCCGAGGGCGTCTGATGATCTGGTGTGATGATTGATCTGATCGGGCCCGGAGGCCCGGAGGGTTGACAGGTGGAGTGATTTCAACCTTCAGTCGTAGATCGAACCACCCTGGGTGGAGACTAGGGGGAATACCCGACTTCACCTCCACTACGGATGTTTTATCCTGGATTTATGAACCTAGTATGAAATGAAGCTAAGATATGAACTTGGGTGGATGGGGTCGGAATATACACAGAACCGTGTTTGGGAGTACCACGAAAAATGGGAAATTCTTGGATCATCAATCGCAAGCCATTCATTCACGATCGAGTGTCATTCGTGCTTCTTTGAGCACCGATTCTTCACTATAGAGTATATATTCTACATTCTGCACTGCCAAGCACGCAGTCCAAGTATCGTCCAAACAAAAGGAAAGCATGCAAGAAGGTTCGAAAACAAGCCAAGCAAATCGCAGCCTTCATCGCTGTCTCGAAGGCAAACTCATTCCTCCCAATAAGCAAATGGCATCGTCACATTCTGGTGGTGCGGGGCATCGTAGGCCCCAGGAGCAAAGCACAAATCCTGATCAAGAAACTCCAGGTATATTTCCCAAGGTTGCGGTGCGGTGCGGGGGTATAGATGTCGTGATGAGCGGGAGAGAGAAAGAATTCCAAATTCCATAACAGCAGAGTCAAGTTCAAGTTCCTGGTCCATAAATCCGTAAAATCCAATCAATGTGCAAAATTTCGTGTTGCACGGAGACGCCTTCGTTTTTCCCGTATGCAAATGTGTCGCTGATGTGATGGTGAGAGAGAAAGATGTGGAGTGTGGGGTAGAGACGGGGTGGAGACCGAGTGAGTCAGGTCCAGCCCCCGCGAGAGGAATGATCATTATGGTAGCGGAAGGAAATGGTCGGTCGGAGAGGAGAGGAGAGGAGGAGTAGGCGAGAGAGTTCATCAAGAAGAAGCCATTCGTCGCTTTAAGTCTCGAACATGATCGAAGCAGCTGGCGTAATCCCGCAGCTCATCTTGCAGCTGATCGGAGAGGGCGGCATTGGAGGCATGACTCCGTAGAGAGGATAGTGAGGTCTGCGAGGATGAGGCGGATAGGCTGTGTGCCGATCGGGAGTCGATGGAGTCGAGGGTGGAAGAGCGAGAGTGCGAGGCGCCTTCTCGAGGTTTGAGGGAGGATTGCTCGTCCTCGCCTGATGTGCGGTCCAACTCGGCGAGGCGGCAGGTCTGCGAGCAGTAGGGTCCGCCGGAGGTTTGGCGATCGCAGACGAGACAGAAGTCGAGGGACCAGTCGGTAGACATGGTGAGATGTGAGGGTGTGATGTTGATTGAGGATAGGTAGGAGAGCAAGAAGGAGAGGATAGAGCGATGGTAGGAGTAGAGAGAAGGAGAGTCAATTAAGAGGAGACGAAGATGATAATATAGTCCCAAGAATAGAGTGAAGTGAAAATACAACTCGACGCCAAGGGCAGGCGCCAATGTTATCAAGTCGGCAGAAATGACGAAGAAAGTGGATGCGGGAAAGAATAAGAAAGAATAAGAAGGGAGAAGAGAGTTCTCAATGAGTGCAGTAGTCTGCTGTGAGTTATTAAGTGTACAGTCGTAGTCTGTACTCGTCCTAGTAGCCTCCAAGGTGGTGCAGCGATCACCTCATTAGGGGGAAAGATGGGAGGGGGATCCACCCTGTCACAGTCATGCCACACCCGAGCTGAGGCAAATGAGAAAAAATTTCGAGGTACTACAACTCAACCCAGGATAGCAGGTGAGCTAAATTCGAACCATACTAGTATCGGGCTAGGTACCATCCAAAGTGAAGACAAAAAGAGGGGGACAAGCGACTCAGAATGAAGCCGCCTAAGACAGAACAGGA
>JAXQJV010000091.1:0-33099 GCA_037042255.1 Penicillium sp. PG106-07D | reverse complement strand
TGGGGGTGTTGCTTCAACTGTGGTTATTTGTACTGACATTGATTACTATAAAAGAATCACTTCTAGAGCATATCGGGGGTCCAGGCTGCCGACATGATCGGGCGTACATTGGAAAGCATATTTCCACGGAGGAGATGAGAGGTTGCCATACTGTCCAAGGTATCCTTTGGAAGAAACCAGGCTCGAAACCCCAATCTGATGACCTCGAATTTGAGCATGAAAGCAACTATTTTCTGACCGGTATTGCTGAGAGGATGCCGTCTTCAGGGGCCTGGTTGGACTGTTACCCCGTTCGGTATGGTGCTGATAACCGCGTCACTGCCGAAACGAATTTTGTTCTTGAGACGGTTAGTTCTCCTTTCTATCTCGTTGTGCTTTGTTGTCTTCGCCTTCATTTGCTCATCCACACCGATTCCTCCAAAACAGACCCAAGAGGAACTGAGAAGCATCGCGCTTCCCTTCCATCCAACTTGCTTTGAGCTTTATATACAGGCTGCGAGATTCTGCAACGACCGCGTCGACCTTGACACCTTGGTCCATATTAGAGACCGGGCATGTATTGAACGGAAGAAATTTCCGGTGAAATATCATGAGGATGTTGTGGATGCAACAGACCAGTGTTGGCAGCATAAGGTCGGGCATGAGTATCTTGTTGCAAATCCAGTGTTTGTTCCTGGCCTTAGGGACAGTCTGGAGTCAGCTATCTCCACCGATGAAAGCTTCAGCGTGCACAACAGCGCCTTCGAGAACAGGCCTCTACAGGCGGGCCTCCCCTCGAAAGATCCTTTTCTGGTCTTACCTCCTGAAATCAGCCAAAGAATCGTCAGCCACCTCAACTCTTCCGATGTGGCTAGCCTTCGACACTCCTCTCGTGCATTCACTCACCTTCCAATCTGGCTCTTTCGTCAATTTGTCCTCGATGAGATGCCTTGGTTATACGAAGCATGGTCTCCCCAGACGAGACCCTACTATTGGGCAACCGTTGTAGCTCGTGATCTGCTCGATGAGAAACAAGCACACGCGAATTTTATTCGGGATATTGAGCAACGGCGTGAAATAATTCGTCATTATGAGCCGGAGATTTATGACGAATTTGTTGCGAATGAGCCCGAATGGGAATCGCCAGCTCGCCCTAGTTGGCAGGAGATCCTAGACATAGGACCAATCACCCTACCACGGGATAGGACCAACTGGTATATTGTGTTTTGTGGAGTTAGGTCAAACTGGAGCCGGTTGAAGGGGCTGCGGAACCGCGCGCGAATTTGGGACAATGTGAACCAGGTTGTGAATGCAATTATGAAGGCTAGGGAGGGCGTCAACTTTTACTTAGAGGAAGAGGAAGAAGGAAGATAGTCGATTAGGTACTGATACTGTTGATCGTGATTTTAGGGATTTTGTTGATACAAAGTACTCGGACACCGGGCTAGAGTAGACGCGCAGTAGAGGTTCATATACCCTTTGGCCTTAATAATTTAGGTTGTAATAAACGGGCGAGGTTTCGACGAATAGGCTGGTCTCCTCTCCGTGTTATTCTCGTCTAGATATCTAAGTTTCGCCGGAATAAATGCTATCAAATGCTGCCCGCTTATGCTTAGGGTGGTATTTTCTTAGGAAGGGTATTCAATGCTCTACCGATACCGATGTTTTTCGGGGATTTTATCGAGCAACTTCTTCAAACCTGCCCGATGGTCGGAGCCAAAGGCTGTTCTTGGCTTCTTTCTATTAAACGGTGAAGATTGAGCAGATGTGCTCAAGTGCGGGCGTTAAACTTGTATATCTCCTACCTTTTCCCCTTATTCCTCGGATAGTTCTTCTCCAAGCAAAAGCAGTTCATCAAGTAAAAGTGGAATGGGTATGAAGCGAACCCAGCTCAAGGTTTTGATGTCTTTCTTGAGTGGTGTGTGGACGTGATTAATTTCAGGGCGCCAAGCGCAGAGAGCCATTTTCGAAAGGCAGGCCTAACGGTCGAAGAAATCTGATAGTCGGGCGAATATGTCTCAAAGTAGAGAGATGGACGGAACAGACATGATTGATGCAGTACATACAGTAAGGTAGGAGTCGAAAACAGATTCCCCGTTGTGCACACATAAATTTTTCCTTAATGCTCTCTCAAAGCGCCCTAATCTGTATTAGGTTACTGTATAAACAATCTGACCTTACGGTCTGGCTTAATCTACATCCACTGGCTCGGGTTGTGGCCGGTTCGATGATGAGAAAGGTCGGACACTATTCCGTACCTTGTTGCTAAGTTAGGAAACACCATATTCTTTTCTCGTGGTACGCAGATAACTTGGGCTGCGACATGGCTCACCATGTGGGCCAAAATTTCACGTCAGTGATACACCACGACACCTACCCGTCTATTGCAACGTCCAACCACCGTGGAAGATGCGTCTGTATCATCGGTGCGTCCAGGGGCATTGGCCGCGCCATAGAACTTGCGTTTGCTCGGGCAGGGGCATCGACGCTCATTCTCGCGGCAAGGTTGACCTCGATGATCTTAAGGTTGAGATCCTATCCATCGCACCATCCCAAGTCATTACGATCTGTTTAGACGTGACTTCCGAAGAAGAGGTTGACACAGCAGTCAAACTGGCGAAGCAGCACGTCTCCTCCACCGACGTACTTGTCGACAATGCAGGATATCTCGTAAAATTCAAACCCATCGGGGAGACGGTGAGCTCCGAGTGGTCGAAGTCGTGGGAAATCAATGTCAAAGGGACTTATTTTATCACACGTGCCTTCATGTCCTTGGTGCTGCAGAGCTCATCAAGAAAGATAGTAAATGTGGGCTTCAGGGCAGCGCTACATACAAGAGTCGGGGCTTCCGCGTATGGGGTTTCGAAGTCTGCCGTCCTCCGTCCTACCAACTATTTGAATTTTGAGTACAAAGAAAAAGGCTTGACAGCACTTACTATCCATCCTGTAGCGTGGCCACGGAGTTGTCGCTAAGGATGCCTGGCTACGCGCATGCTGTCCTCGTTGATAAGCCAGAGCTTGCAACGAACACTATAGCGTGGCTGACGCAGGAACGGCGCCTCTGGCTGGCAGGCAGGAATATTAGTGTCAACTGGGACAAGGAGGAGCTCGACTCAAGGAAAGAAGAGATTGTTCAGGGGGACAAGTTGAAGCTAAGACTAGTTATCTGACGAGCTGGAGGTTTCTATATACCTAGTGCTCGGCCAACGGCATGGATATTGCGAATAGTAGCTGAAAGAGGATGATAGTTTTACGGAAAGTCTGCTCGCTCGAAGCGATCAACCACACAGAGTTCCACACCTACTTCACGAAAGCGATTCACCAACTCCAGAAGGTCTGCAAGCAGCGATGCGTGACGTTCAGGGATAGCTGCCGAAGAATACAGTTGGGGATCGTACCATCGAGTCCAGTAGTCTTCATGCTCGGGAGGGCCTTCGTGGGCTGGCGGGCGGAGGACAAGTTTGTGGAGGTTGGGAATGAGATGGCTACGCGCGTTGGCTATCTCTGATAAGCAAGGTAGGAGGTAAGGGAGGGCCTCGGTGTGGCAGTCAACGATATGCAGGCAGTGAAGGGGAAGAGGGAGTGATTTGAGGAGTTCACAGGATGGCTCCCAGCTACCAGGGTAGAAGTCTAACAAGTTTGCTAGGCGAATCTGCAGATGTTCAAGGACCACGAAGATCGAGAGATCACCTAGGTAGTGTCGGGTGGGAAAATCTGGGGTCTGCCAGAGGAAACGAGCTGTGTCATCTTCAAAGGTCAATGATAAAATTCGAAGAGTGTTTTTGTGTTTGCAGAGTGCTTCAAACAGCGGGGCTGGGTTGAAGATATCCTGGGTCTTGAGAGTCTCGGTCTGTTCCTGGATACGTGTGCGATGGGCTGAAGTATATCGGAATTCCTCGAGATGATTGCACATCTCGATTACGGGTGCGAGCAGCGGTAGGAGGATTCGGGAGGATGTTAATCGGATGCTGGACACGTGCGAGTGCCCACGTATTTTCGATTTCAGGTCTGCGCAGACTCTGGTTGCATGAATAAGCCGTACAGTAGGGATACCCATGAAAAGCAGGAGTCGGCTGAGCGGCAGTGTTTCCGAACTTTGAAACCGGGCAGGTGTCGGTCTCAGGTAAACTTCATGCAGACTCGTTAGGTATGTCAGCGGCGTGTTTTTCCTAGCCGTGTCGCGCAGGAGCTGAAAGACGTGGGGCCATTTCCCTGGCTCTGGGGGCACCATATCGAGTGTTTGGAGATTGCCCAGGGAGACCAGCAACAGTGCAAGCCAGGCATCTTCATCACCTCTTTTCAAACTGTCCATCCATCGGAGACGTGCGGCCTCGGAATGACTGGCAAACCTCACGGTTTTTGCGAACAACGATACACGCAATGGCTCGTATCTCTTGGTGACCCTCTCTGGGCCGTGTGAACTGAACAACGTTAAGGACTTAACGAAACCGGACAATGAAGGATGAGATAGAACGACTCGGCAGAATCCATAGATTGGGAGCTCTTGGGGTGGCTTTATCCAATCTCCAATCGTCCTGAACATGTTGATCATAGCCAGCGAGATATGACTCTGGAGGCGGGGCCGAAGGATAGCATACAGCGCTTTACAGCATCGTGCGAGATTGAGCCGGTCTTCTTTTTCTTCTAGTAGCGTAGTAATGGCGAGCACAAGCTCGGTAGGCAAGAGTTGAAGCATGTTTGGACCCCGTCGCCAGAAATTTCGCTTCGCGATCGCTACGAATAGTAGAACTTCCGTGTCTGGTGTATTCAAAAAGGACCCAGTGGCAGTCCGAGATGAACCTTGAATTTCCACGAATGACTCATAACGCTTCCTAATCAGGTTTGACCCCCATGTGTGGAATTGTTCTCTTGTGGCTTGTTGTACGAGGAAATGCTCTCCACACCAGGGATGCACGCGAATAAGGATTCTGCTTATTCGTATTCGTCAATTTTGTCAACACTGAGCATGTGCTGCCACGTGATCCTGGATGGGTGCCTCACGCGTTAACTCACAAGTCATCTTAAAGGGAGCCAATCCATCTCCACAACCACATCGATATCAATCTTGAAACTCGGTATGGAGTAAGCATGTCTATCTCCTACGACAACAAGATATTCCGCTCGGTGTCTAATACGGCCAACGGCGAGGTCGGCGCCGAGACCACCTTCCACTACCACCAGGACGGTGCCGTCGTCTGGGCCGAGTACTCTGGCGGCTCCGTTGTGCGCGGCTCGATCGTCGCCAATGTCCGACGGGAGGACGGGGACTCGCTCGACATGAGATACCACCACATCAACCACGACGGCCGCATAATGACAGGGCGGTGTGTCACGCACCCTGAAGTGCTAGCCGATGGGCGCCTGAAGCTACATGAGGCCTGGCAATGGACGAGTGGCGATTGTTCATCGGGGAAGTCCGTCCTTGAAGAGGTCAGGGCATAATTCAAACGTAAGTCTATCAGGATCTGCCGTGTGCTTCAATGAGGTTCGGATTTACCTCAGAGAATTACAGAATACGATAGAGAACCAACTGCCCCTTTTTGGACATTGTTTAGTTTGTTTGTTAAGGATTAGTTTCTAGACCAACTAGCCCATAAAGACAATGCAAAGGCTACTTTTATATTATTATTAACAACGGTATTAGAATAGCCAAGCACGGTGGTCTTAAAACAAAATGAAGAGAAAGAAACAGGTGAAATGAGAGCGTTCAGAGGCGGACTCAGTTCATACTCCGTAAGCAACAGCGGCGAGGGGGCTGAGCACCAATCCGGAAGGGGGAAAGCCAAGAGGAGATACGTAGGCAATGCTTTAGGCCGCAATGCTTTGAGGCTCAAAGGGCGGGGAAGCTGCATATTGATTCGCAAACGAGTTATGCGATAACAGCTGACTGGACGGGCATTTGGTGCTTGTACAGCGAGTGGATGCAGCTACGCTGATGTGAGTTTGGATCCTAACCAAGTAGCTCCATATATTGAGGGAATTTCCTCTCGTCTACCTTTCACATTATTTGAGTTCCCTTTCCTGCTGGATATAACTCGAGGATTTCCATGAACTAGGCAGGAGCACACTTTATTTTGATTCCAGACTGGTACCTCGCCTCTTGCCCTTTATATCTTCCACAAGTTCTTTTCCTTTGCCGAAATCCATCCGACTCGATTCCCCGTCCTATCACAGACTTACGCCATTGTCTTCTCAACCATGGCAAGGACGAAGCAGTCTGCAAGAAGAGTGGCTCGCAGGCCCATCAGAAGCTTCACTGACTCGGGTGAGCAAACCATAATTGAGGCACTCAAAATATGAGCCGTCTCAGCTAACACAGGGCTGCGCCAGACGACACAGAGGACTACCCAATGGGCGACGGCCCTCTTGGAACTGTCTGCGACGTACAAAATCTCTATCGTACCAAGCCCGATGAACTTGGCAGGACAACGTGGACCAAAGAACCGCCCGAGACATTGGCCCAGCCCGTCGAAAATGACCAGTCTGCACAATATGCCCTCGTTGTACGGAACCTCAAATGCTACGACGGACGAAAAAGTTTGTCCGTCCATTCGGTCATTGTGCAAAGCGAGCCCTTGAAGATTTTTCTGGGAAAAGTCCTTGATGGGTATCCTGGAGTGACCACGTCCCTGAGGCGCCTGGAATTAACTCAGCCATTTGAGCCTCTTGTCCATCGCTGGGAGAACCTCGTCAAGGCTCGCAAAGAGGAAGAGTTGGACCAAACTACCAAGGACCATGTTGATCTCTTCTACAACATTCTCGAAAGGGAACTGCGGGATACGCTCGCGCAAAGAAATGACCTGATTCGCAACGGAGTCATTACTCACGCGCTTCTCTGGGCGCTCTTTGAGCCAAACGACGTGGTAATCAGCAGCAGTGACAGCCCACGGGGTTACATCTTTGGTCAGGCCGACGTTGAGGTCCAGTCACAGAGTTGGCTTGTCACTTGCAAACACATTGACTATAATGGCAAGAAATTTGGTTATATTGACGAGCGGTTCACTGTGAACCCTTTCGCTGGAACCAAACCGATCACGTCTTTGCCCGTTTACCCTCTGAAATATCACCCTGAGAAAGATGCTGTGCGCGGGACCCTCATTGCCCAGGGCCAGCGCTGGGAAGAGTATAAGGGGTATCATTACCGGCAATACGAAGGCATAGCCCTCGGATCCTCGCAGCGTGGCAGCGAAGCCAAACAGTACCACGTCAAAAGCCGCATCATTATCGACGCTGAGGCATTCAACATTTTCTGTTCCCACTCGTCTGTCCAGTTGTATGATGACAAGGACATTCCCGAGGAGCTGACGGATGACCTACGCATAATCACCTCGAACATGGTCCGTGGTTACTCCCTGAACGATAAGGAGTGGCTACGTTTCTACCTTCACGGCACGTCAAAGATCGACTTCAACACCGACGCCTTTGAATCTCTCGTCCTTCCTCGGGAGCAGGAAGGCCTGAAGGACCTGCTTCTCGCCGTTGCCAAAGCCCAGTCCAAGCAGCTCGATACCTTCGACGACGTCGTTCGCGGTAAGGGCCGCGGGATCGTCCTCCAACTCAGCGGGCCACCGGGCGTGGGTAAAACCTTGACAGCGGAAAGTGTGGCCGAGGCGATGCAGGTTCCGCTATACGCAATGAGCGCAGGTGACCTAGGCAGCCATGCCGAAGACGTTGAAGGCCACCTGAAGGATATCCTCCGCATGGTTCCAAAATGGGGCGCGGTCCTCCTCCTCGACGAGGCCGATGTCTTCATGGAAACCCGTTCCTCGACGGACCTGGAACGCAACGAGCTGGTGTCGATTTTCCTGCGCATGCTGGAGTATTACGAGGGTATTCTCTTCCTCACGACCAACCGCGCCGAGCATATCGACCCGGCGTTTGAATCGCGGATTCACTTGTCGCTGACGTACAAGGAACTCGATGCGACCTCGCGGCGCCACGTTTGGAGCCAGTTCCTGGACCGCTCTGCGAACCCCGCGGCTTTCTCGGATGCGGAGTTGAATCAGCTGGCCGAGGTGCCGCTGAACGGGCGACAGATAAAGAATACGATTAAGACTGCTAGTTTGCTGGCTGAGTCTCAGCAGAAGGAGTTAGGCTTCCAGCAGGTTCAGGTGGTGCTCAATCTGCGACATACCAATGCGCGGTAGACTAAAGGAGCGAGACGGAAAACATGCTGATTCATTGGCCACTATGGGCGCTATTTTTCAATGAGAATTTGCAGTCATTACAGCTATTGAAGTCTGGGGGGTGACAGAATTGAAGCTCTTGAGTAACTCTCTTCAAAGTTGTGCAGAGATCTGGTTATTTGGTGATCATTCCAAGGCCTGATTGGGTCACCTGACCTGGTTATTGTTAGGATTCCCCCCGGAGCGAGCAATATTGTACAGATGAAGAGGTCCTGATCCATTTATTTGATATCTGCAGAGAGATCATTACTTTCTTCACGTAGGCGACCTCGGTTTTGATGTCGAAGGTAAGTTCGGAAGGAAAGTACAGGTAATTCGAAACGCGTTCCTCATTTATTATTATTGAACAAAACCAATTACAATGGCGGCTCGATACGGAGTACATAACTTAATCTATGTCGTGAATAATCCAACTAGGGATGCAGTCTGGACGCGAATCAGGAAAGGATAGACTTCAGGGGCTTCTCAATTACGCGTAAGAAGCAATGGCTGGGAGAAAGTCCATGGTGATCACCTGTGTGATATTTGGAAAGACTACGGGATGCCAGCCATGAGTATTATTTAGCGGCCTCGCCGTTGACATCTCGGGACAGTTACCAGATACCCATTGTAGTCACATAGCTCTGTTTAAAGCATTGAATACTTCTGCATCGCATCAAAGTTTTCTGATAACTAGTCACCGCCGGGGCTGCGTCATCGGGCGCTACGCTAATGCTTGTCACAGCCCCTAATTGGGCCCTGGGCCCACTGGGGTTCAGGTTCCTCCACCAACCCGCAACTCCCAGTTGGCTTTCGACTCTCCGCCTCCTCGTGTAGTGCACTCGCTCCTCCTATCTGCATTGCGACCAGCCCTCACGACATCCTTCGCTCCTTCATGGCCAATTCCGTTTAGTCTGTCCCTCGTTTGCATTACCATGCTTTGGCTCGGTCTATTTTTGCTATCATGTCTGCAAAGTGTCGTGGCCTGGTACTCCGACGATGACTTGATGTCATTTGTGACCGTATGTGGCTGGTGCTTCGTGTCTGTGCCCAGAATTGGTTGGTGCATCGGCTAATCTTCGTATTCCTGTCCAGCTTCCCGACGTGAGAGCCGTCAAATTCGACATCACCTACCTGGACCGCGATCGTGTCGCACCGGGATACTGGTTTATCTCGCCGTATTTACACATCGCCCCGGATGAGCCGACCAGTCTGTACGAGCAGTATCAGGTCGGCCCGCATATTTATGATCAGGATGGGGTATGTCATCTAGAGTAAAATGGACCATCTCGATCATGCACTGACTCAGCCCTTTTTCTGACAGCACCTCGTCTGGACCGGATCGCCTATGTTCGACAACCGCAATGTCTTCGATTTCAAGGTCGTCAATAGTATTGATGATGAACCCCACATCTCTTTGATCTTGCAGTACACGTTCGACGATACCGAACGCGGATATGGAATGATTTTGGATAAGAATTACGAGGTCTCCCGAAAGATTCCTCTGCGGCAGGATCTCGGTGTCTTTGACATTCACGAGTTCAACGTTCTCAAGGACGGAAAGACTGCCCTGGCGACGGTCTATCTCACCGAGGAAATTTCCCTGGCGGAATTCGGTCGTCCTGAGGAAAAGACCTGGTTGGAGACGGGCGGCTTTGTGGAGATCGATCTGAACACTGCTGAGGTGAATTTTGAGTGGAAATCGTACAATCAAATTCCCTTGACGGAGACTGTTCATTACGATCCTAGCTCGGTGGTAGAGGGTCCTCCAGGTTGGGATTACGTGCATATCAACTCGGTCGATAAGAACGACAACGGAGATTACTTGATTTCGATGCGCTTCACCAACACTATCTACCTGATTTCCGGCGTGGATGGACATATCATCTGGCGTCTCCATGGACAGCACGGTGGAGATTTTGAGCAAGACTTTATCTTCTCGAAACAGCACGATGCTAAATTCTTGGAGTCCACGGGCACGCACCATATCATCTCCTTCCTGAACAATGCGTCTGACGAGGAATACGCCGAGGAACAGGTCTCTTCCGCATTGATCATCGAATTGGAAACAGGAACAGTCCCGATGACCGCTCGGGTGCTCCGCCGCTATAATCGGCCGGACGACGATCTGACCCGACTTCGTGGCAACTCTCAAGTGCTGCCGAACCAGAACATGTTTGTGTGCTGGAGCCAAGGTGGCTACATCTCCGAGTTCTCACCCGAGGGCGATCCTCTCATGAGTGCTCGATTCACCTCGAGTCGCTACTCGAATTACCGTGCCTATAAGTTCGAGTTCACCGGTCGCCCACACACCCCTCCCGACGTGGTGTCGTCTGTGGTTGGTACCGACGAGACAAACTTGGTCACCACTTTCTGGGTCAGTTGGAATGGTGCAACCGATATCGTTTCCTGGAACTTCTATGCCCAGGCATCACAGTTCGACAAGCCTGTCTTTGTCGGGAACGCCTCGAAGACCGATTTCGAGACCATGTTCATTGCGAAGGGATACCTCGACTGGATCAGCGTCGAGGCCGTTGACCGCAATGGCAACGTGTTTGGTATATCCAAAGTGCACCGAACCTCCTACCCGAACTGGGCGACATCTGGATGGAACGGGTACTCTTCTAGTCCCCGGCCTAATAACCCATCGACCATTCATCGGGAAGATAGTAGCATCGTGGCAGACGATTGGACCAGCGATGACGACCTTCTTCCCAACGCGGATGATACACCGGATGCTCAGCTTCGCAAGGCCACGATGACCTTGATGAACACGTACGAGACCATTCGCAGTATTGGAGGCCTCTTCGCTTTGATCTTGCTCCTAGCTTTGATGAGCGGTATCATGGCGAGCTATCTGCTGATTCGTGGCTGGCGGGTCCGGCTGTACCAGCGTATTCCCATGGAGGAAGGAGTTCCTGAAGAAGAGGCTCACCTCCGAGCTGAAATGGAGGATTAAAATCTTTCAGGTCATACATTTACATGAAATACTATCGGGCATGCCTGGGTTGCGGGAGTTTCTTGTTGTACATTAGAGTGTCCAGCGGTATGGCGTACTGTTTTCATTGGTATATAGCCTCCGATCTGTTCATGTTTATTGTCTCGGCTGATCACGACAGTCCTTGGATTAGATTTGTTTGCAGGTCAACACTTGACATTGTTTCCAAAATCTCCTTGAACCCAATGATCTTGATAGAAGTGCCCAGTGCCCACACATATCCGAGACTAACCCCCAGTGGACCCTGTCCATGTGCCAGTTGTGCGGGGCACACAATGATGCCCCTCGATGTTGCACTTACACTCAATTCCAGGTCTTCCGTGAGGAAATCCTCCAGCATTACACTGGATGGCATCAATTCATCCGCCGGATTTCCGGTGAGCCACCCGGTTCGACAATGGCATTAGCTTTCAAAAGTTCTGTGAAACTGACACCTGCCTCCTCCGTACTGTAATATGCAAACGTGGTCACGAGGTCCATCTCTGTTGGGGTAAAAAATGCACCATCTGGCTCTGGCCATCGATTATTACATGAGAATAACTTGGTGAGGGCCGCAAGGGATTCCCGGATCGCGGGTCTCGGGAATAACCCAGGTTCTTTTCCCGAGATTTTATTCCCGGCTCCTTCCCTTTTTCTTTCTATTCCCGCCGATTCTATTTAGGTCTTTGGGTGGCTCAAATCGCCACGAAAAAAGGATTTTGAATTCCACCGAATCAGTCGCACCTCTTTCCCGCAATCAAGCCTTGTTCTCACAACTCAGTACGGAGTACTATCTAAATTGAGGGCCATTGACAGCACACGACATGCCGACCAGTCTCTGCCAAGACGAGGCATGTCCTCCATACAGTCTCATGGACGATTATAGCGAGGGAGCTCACCCACAAATTCTGGAAGCTCTGCTTCGGACAAATTCAACACAACAACACTCCTATGGAACCGACGAATACTCCAATCAAGCCAGAGACCTCATTCGTCAAAGGATCAACTGCACCGAGGACGAAGCAGATATTTTCTTCGTCCCCAGTGGGACATCAGCAAACCTCATTTCAATCGCTAGCTGTCTCCGTCCATATGAGGCAGTGATTACGCTAGACTCTGGCCACATTGCGTCCAAAGAAGCCGGCGCAATTGAGGCAACGGGACATAAGCTCATCATCGTCCCCGCAGTCGATGGGAAAATGACACCGACAAATCTCCGAAAAGCTTTCCAGCAAAATCAGTTCTACCCGCACATGGCTAAGCCGCGGTTGCTGTATATTTCTAATGCCTCAGAGACTGGAACAGTCTACACGAAGCGCGAAATGAGCACTCTCTCAGCGTTGTGCAAAGAACTGAATCTTCTGCTTCTGGTGGACGGAGCCCGGATCGGAACCGCTCTATGCTCGAAGAAGAACGACATGGTTCTGCGTGATATCTTTGATTTCGCGGATATCTTCTGGATTGGCGGAACCAAGGCCGGCGCGCTTATGGGTGAAGCCATCGTTGTCAAGAAAGCTCTCGCAGAGGGATTCATCTTCCACCTCAAACAGCACGGCGCTCTGCTGGCAAAGGGCCGTATTATGGGTGTTCAATTTGTGGAGTTCTTCCGGGACGATCTATTTTTCACCCTGGCTGCGCACGCGAATGCCATGTCTGAGAAGATCTCGGCCAACTTTGAGACGTTGGGATATAAATTGGCTGCGGAGACGGAGACCAATCAGGTGTTTGTTATTCTTCCACAACGGTTGATTCGGTCACTTCAGGAGAAGTTCCGGTTCTATACTTGGGAGCATTTGGATGATGGGCGGGTCGTTGTCCGGATTGTTACTTCGTGGGCTACGGATGAGTTGCAGGTCGACAAGTTTAATGCTTCCGTGTTGCAGTGGACGGTGGCGAATAAGGACGTTGACATGCATTAGATAGAAGCGTTGTATATAGATACCTAAGCATACTTAATAACACTAGATCAGACTCATTTCTATGGGATTCCTAATTTAAAGCGATCCATCTAAGCACCATAATTTGTCGCATCGTAGGCGGCAAACATCACATGACTTTATGGCCTGGGAATTTGGGTCAGTAAACTCGACACCTGAAATTTCGGGACCATTCCGATGCTTCTCTCAGTCCTACCTACTCGCCCCTCACGGCATTAAATCTTGAAAACCGCACCTCGGCCGCAATCGTGCTTCCCAAGAGCTTTCAAGAGCTTCTGATTGTGTTGTCGTGACGGCATCCATTCCCCCGATCGAGTCAGAAACGTCCAATGAGACTATCTATATCATGTGATGCCTGTCGGTGTGTTTGCCGAAACCGATCTAAATACGTTGTACTGACCATGATAGGCGAGCCAAAGTCAAATGCGTCCATGACGGAGCGCCACCTTGTCGACGATGTCAAAAGACCAAGACTGGAGACTGCGTTTTGACAGATCCTCGGGAATCAAGGTCAAAACGACGCAGCAGCGCCGTCGAATCGGCGCCCTCGCGAAAACGAAAGGCCCCCTCGGTTGTCTCAGCCATTAATGAAAGGGACCAGATCACAAATCAGAGAAGCCCTAGCATTGTGAAGTATGTCCAGGAGGATCTAATCTCAAGTTTGATTGCGTCAACCGTCATCAGCGCGATCGAGACTTACAGGAAGAAATTCCCCATTGCGAACTTTTTGCATTACCCATCACTGATATCGGATGTCTCGTCCAATTTCGAGTCGGTTGACCCTGTGTTTATTGCCTCGCTTCTCTCGCTGTGTGTTCGCTTCATGAGTGGTGATGGATTGGAAGATGAGGAAACGTATGCGGCGTATGCACAAAAGCACCTTGCGCATCGTGTCATGGAGGCTCCCTCACTCTACCTCGCTCAGTCCCTGGTCATGATCTCGTTTTATGAATGGGGGGCTGGCAGACCTTATCAGGCTTGGATGTATAGTGGTACGCATGGCAGAAAAGCAATCCTTCATTGTCTGCCGAGGTTAATTCTGACTTCTCCAGGGATGGCCACCTATATGATCCAGTCACTTCTCAAAATGGCAGATGATAGCATGGAACACAGTCCACACGAATTCCAAGCTTCCCAAACACAGTACGAGCAACTCGTCCGCACGTACTGGTGCTGCTTCGCGCAGGACTGTGAGCTGAGCTCAGGTGCTCGGCAACACTTTGCGCTTTCATTCTCTCAAATATCTGTCCCGCTTCCGATCAGTGACCGCGATTTTACGTTCAATCAATTGCCAGAAAGGCGGTTGATGCCCGTCGACATGAACAAGAAATGTGCCCTGGCTAATAATCTCACAATTGAGAATGGTCTAACGATAGTGATCAGGGGGTTCGATATCTTTGTCCGGATTCTCCGATTTGCCAACGAACACCGGCGTTCTTTGGCCTCTTTTACCTCGGATGAATCGCCAACATCGCCCCTTCATAAGACTTGGCATCAACTCAAGGCAGAGCTAGACGAATGGCGGTCACTCCAGGACAGGACTGTCAAGTATCCTGAAACGAGTGCACAAGCTCATGTCGCGCTAGGATATGGAGAATTGTTCGCATACATTAATCTGCTCTATTTCATGAGGTACATCCCAGAGAGATCTTAATGCATTCAAGAAGCTAATCTCCGAGATAGTATTGTTTTCCTCCACCGAGATCGCTTTCTCTCCAATCTCAAGCCCCACTCCGATGTTTTTCACGACATGACCGGCGACGATCAGTATCAACCTGACACAATTCAACAATTGTTCGAAGCTGCACAGCATATCAGGAGTATCCTCTCTGCACTAGAAGCCTCTGAGGCATCCGTGATGACTCCTTACTCGGGATTCAGCGTTTTTGTTGCTGCACACATCAACATGTATGGAACGCTTGTGCCACAGCGATATCCAGGTGGACTTGACCGAGCAGAAGACGAGAAGATCAACAATATGATGTATCTCGAACGACTGAGTACATTGTGGCCGGTTGGCCGAAGCTGGGTGCGTGCGAACTGATTCCATAGACTTTGGAAAGTTACATAGCTAACATCCTACCGTAGTGGCGAACTGTACAAGACGCGAACCGATTCTACGAGACAGTGAAAAGTACCCAGACAAATCCAGAATCCGGAATGCACAGTCCAAGGCGGTTTGCATTGGCAGGCGGTTTGGATGAATATGGTGATATCCGCTCGCGTCCACATCGCGAGCTACCCACAACAAGATCATTGACCACCGAGGCTCGAGAATCACAAAGCACACACCACGTGCAAGGGCCTACAAATTCCTCTCCTGGCCACGACGGCGAAAGCGCACTCTTCCCACGGGATTCAAGTACCGTGGGAAGTCATCCTGATCTGGAAACTGACATGTTTCAGTGGCCTTTTATCGACGCGTCTTGGTCTGCTGGATTCGATGCTGGGCTGGATGGATTGTGGCATCACTCTGGATTATTTGATCCGAATTCTGCTATGAGATAGTTATTCACGATAGATTATAGAGTCATTTAACATTAATTAAGCAGTATTTGGTATCTCAACAAATTTCTTTTTTTCAAACCATCACCCTCGTCATCGACTCTCGGCATCGGCGCTTTCCACAACCTGCGACACTGCAACCGTCTTCCGAATACCATCGTCATTATAGATGGAGTCGGTTGCTTCGGGAGCGCCCGCAAAGGAGATCAAATGGCTCTGGTCATTCTGGTCGCCGAAGTTCGGCGTCTTGCCAAAGCGGCTGGCGGACTGAGAGTTGCTTCCGGGCATGTGCTCACCTAGCCGGATGTCGGAGCTCTGGTTGTAGTATCCTCGAGAAGAGTATTCCTTCTTGTAATGGGCGTAGAGGACGTTGAGGATCGGGAGACAGGCGCAGATCAATCCAACACCACCCTCGGCGTTACTAGTGAGTCCAGTCAGGGGGCTTTGAACTACTAAAAGTGAGAGTAGACGAAGGGGGCCAACTTACCCAGACATAATAACACACATGAACAAGATGCTCATGTCAGGGGATTTTCCATCCTTCAGCACCAGAATCAAACGATACACACTGAACCCCGTCGCAAGACCTCCCGCGCTGAGGAGTCCAATCACGCGAAGCTTCCGACTCCGCGACATTTGCAGCGACCAGGTCAACGGCAATGGCAGGATAAGAATGATAAGGTCGCTAACAACACTGATCACCGAGTCGGCAATCAAAGCAGCCGCTTGATCCAGACATGAGCCCTGGCCCTTGAAGTCTTCGCCCAGCCAGTATAGAGGGATAGGGTAGCACATGCGGATCTTGATGATGAGGGCGACGATGTAGTAGACGCACAAGCAGCCGAGAAAGATGTAGATGAACCACACCTTGCCACGGTACGGGGCGAAAATGCGGGTGAGGATCGCCAGAAGGGCGATTTTGACAAAGAGGGCCATCGGGCAGTAGAGGAGAGTGGCGATGTAGCAGAACTTCTTGTATTGGATTTGAGTCTCGTGGCTCAGTTCATCGAAGTGGTAGCCGCCACCATTGTTTCCGACTAGGATGGTGTCAGTGATGTGTTTTACAGGATTCGGACCTTGGCTTGGTACTTACCGACGATGCCGATTGCGCAGTATCCCATGAACAGGCCCTATTTGATTAAATCAGTGGGGATCCCTCAGTGAAGTCGAAACAACCGGTCTTACCCAAGCTACAACACACGCATCTAGGATCACACAGGATTAGCAAAAGGATCCTGCAGGACAGTCCGAGTGCATATAACCTACAATCTTCAACTCCGAGGCTCTGCTTGAATCGGAATCGGGTATAGAACCGCAAAGCCACAAAAATCGAAACGATCGGAATGCACAGACATTGCGTCACGAGATTGACAGTATGGTAGACATCGCGCGGTTGAGTCGTAGCCATTGTGAACCTGATGCCAGATGGCTAAATCACACGCACGACGACCTTGCTTGCAGGTCAAAAAGAAACGTCGGGAGCTGCGAGAGACATAAAAAGGATATGATGGCGGTCGAGCCCCAGCGATCCCGAGGTGCCAGGCGGCAAAGTGCCAAATCGAATGAAATTTTGTTCGGAACGCTACTATCGACCATTCGCTCAATAGTCCAGGTATCCAGGGGTCGTGGCCCCTCATCTTCATGAACTGCTATCTGTGATTGATGGAGCAAGCGATAGACTTTCACTATGCTGGGATGTCGGATTCAATTGCGCGGCGGCTTCCGACAAAATATCGTTCGACGTAGTTTTTCGTGAGTAACAGCTAGTCTCCGCAAGGCAGGAATCTACACCCCACCGCGAGTGAGTACCTCGAAACGGCAAAGTCGAGTGGATTACCGACTCGTGTTCGACAGGTCTAGGAAGTTGGAGCCAAGCGATTGCGCCAGAAACTCTAACGGCCCACGTTGGAACGGCACCGTCGTTTTACCGGACGGCCCAAGGTTATGATCACCAGAAACACTAGCTCCACCGAACCGCTTTGACGGGACTGACGGCACGCCCCGACGCTTGGGGCGTTAAAATGTCAAAAAAATACAGAAAAGGGGGACCCAGCGGCCTTCCATTGTGCTGTTCTCCGTAGATCTCCTTTTTTGTGGTTTCGCCTTCCCTTTTTTTTCTTGTTTTGTCCTCCACATAACCATAAGCCCAGACGAAAAAGAAGCTCCAGGCGATGACTATCCACTCTCTAGGCCCCGAAGATTCGGCTCTTTTCCGGCCCCTGACCATTGGCAAAGGAAGAATCGCCCTCCGCCACCGAATCATCCATGCGCCTTTGACCCGTAACCGCGGAGTGCCAGAAAACCCTATCAGCACGGCAGAGAATCCTAATCGTGTTTGGATTCCCGGTGATCTTGTGATCGATTACTATGCTCAACGTGCCACTGAGGGAGGCCTCATCATCTCGGAGGGGATTCCTCCTTCTCTCGAGGTAAATCAAGCCCAAGTTGTGTACAGAGTTCATCTTACACGACCAAGTCCCACCCAATATCCCCTAATACTGTCACTTAAAAGCGGCGCAAAATGCACCAGGTCAGGGCTAGTTTCTAAACTTTTGATATGATCACTACAGAGCAATGGAATGCCGGGAGTCCCCGGCATTTTCACCCAGGAGCAAGCCGCTGGTTGGAAAAAGGTGGTTGACGCCGTCCACGCCAAGGGAGGCTTCATCTACTGTCAACTCTGGCACGCTGGCCGTGCAACAATCCCCCAAATGACCGGCTCCCCAGCTGTGTGCCCCTCGGCTAGCGTGTGGGATTCGCCCACGGAATGCTATTCGCACCCGCCGGTGGGCTCCACCGAGCCCGTCCCCTACGCAAATCACCCGCCAATCGAGCTCTCCGTGGCGCATATCAAGCAAACCATCCAGGACTATTGTGCCGCCGCGAAGACTGCTATGGAAATTGGCTTTGATGGCGTCGAGATCCACGCTGGCAATGGCTATCTCCCTGAGCAGTTCCTCAGCTCTAATGTTAACAAGCGCACGGACGAGTATGGCGGTACGCCCGAGAAGCGCTGCCGGTTTGTCTTTGAGCTGATGGATGAAGTTGCGAAGACGGTTGGCGAGGAGAATCTGGCCATTCGTTTGTCTCCATTTGGTCTCTTCAACCAGGCTCGTGGTGAGCAGCGTGTTGAGACGTGGACTTATTTATGTGAGGGCTTGAAGAAGGCCCACCCGAGCCTCTCATACGTTAGTTTCATTGAGCCGGTACGGTCGCTTTCCTTTACCTTAATAAGTCTTGGCTTTTCACTGACAGAACTAGCGGTTTGAACAAATCTTCAGCTGTGAGGAGAAGGACAAGTTCCTCAAGAGCTGGGGCTTGCTCGATGTTACCCTCGACAAGTTTCGGCAAATCTTCGGCTCCACTCCTTTCTTCTCTGCTGGCGGCTGGGATGATAAGAACTCCTGGGGCGTAGTCGAGTCGGGAAAGTACGATGCCCTTCTTTACGGACGCTACTTTATCAGCAATCCCGACCTGGTCGACAGACTGCAGAAACGTATCCCCCTGGCCCCCTATGATCGGACTCGTTTCTACGGACCGTTCGAGGATAATGCCTTCCATTACACAGACTACCCGACGGCCGATAAGCAGTGATATGATAGACTCAGACATGACTTGATAATAGGTAGATGCGAAAGATGAAGCCGGAATCCGAGATGCATCCATGTTTAGACAGTTGATTGTCCTCATACATACTACCACTTGACAGGCCCTTCCGTACAACTAAAAGTCCCCGTCGGTCCATCCTCCCCCAGAGTCGCCAGTCGCACCGCATTGACAACACCACTCTCCATAGTATTCCACCAACGGTATCCGTTCAAGTTCGTCACACAGAATCCGGGGTCATTGGCATTCACTTTCCATGCCGCCTTAACGTAAAGTGCAGCATAATAAGCGATGGCCATGTTAAGCGCAGCCTTGCTGCTCCGAAAATCCGGAAATTGGAATGCAGCGCATTGGTCATCCGGGTTACGACGACCGGTGATAGACGCGAGTCCAGTAAACATGAAGACCACGCGCGGGAGATCCGATTTCTTCAGAAGAGAAGTGAAGGCTTCAGTCACCAGGAATGGCCCAACGGTGTTAACGTCAAGACAGACGCGGAAGGTCTCTTATAAGCTGGTTCCGGGTGGCATTTTGCCCTCGGCAACGATACCGGCGTTGCTGACGAGGACGGCTGAGCAACTTGGTTTCTACTTCTGCTGCCGCTGCTTGGATGGAGGGTTCATCCGTGACGTCAATCCGGATTGCCTCCACAGAGAGTCCTTCGGCTTTCAAACTTGCTGGCTCCTTCGTCCGTCTCCTTTGCTGGTGTCGCGAGCGCCCTTGAGAATGTGATAACCGGTTTAGTTAGAGGCCAGGCGCCGGGCGAGCTCATAGCCAAGGCCTTGATTTAAGTCTGTGATGAGCACGATGTTTGAATGTGGTGAGGTGCTCATCGCGATATGATTGCTCCGGTGTGTTAATGCGGTCAATATATGGTTGGTCCCAGGGAGTAGAGATTGTTGGGTTAAAAAGGTGCGGTAGAATTTTGATCTCTTCACCACGGACATAGACACAGCGTGCTGTGGCCTCCTTTATACCATCAGGACTATGAATGTAAGTCCCCTTGTTTGTTGGATCTAATCCCAGTGTTATGTGTCGCCGATCTCATTTGGGACGCCTGGGGTTAAAAATGGACTTTTGGATTTAAGATGCCTGAAGAAGCATCGAAAGGTCCTTCTCAGAGCCAATGGTTCAGTTCAAGAAATGCAGTTCATGAAGGTATTCCCTTGTCTTTGGAAGCAAAACCCGTATCCATTGATCACATTGACTCCATCGACCTAGACGTTTAACCCAGCCGGATAGTATAGCAGGAAGCAGACCAGAAGAATAAGCTACCAATTCAGCCCCAAACATCCTCCTGCCACTTATTCTTCCTCTTCACAGCCTTGCTCCAGTTATTCACTTGATCATCCGACCAGCCCTTTGCAATCTTCATCACGCCACCAACAGCCTTCTCAACCTCACGCGCCATGCCAGCTCTACCACAGATATAGAAGCTGCCGCCTTCGTCAATTAGCTTCACAACTTCATCGCCGAGCTCTGACACTCGGTCTTGTACGTATTTGCGCGGCGAGCCCTCCTCTCTCGAGAATGCAGTCACCAGGCACAACTTATCGCCAAGGATTCTTTGCATTTCCTCCAACTCATCTCGGTAAATGAAGTCTTCGTTGGGGTTGCGGCATCCGAAGAACAGAATCATCTGCCCAATCTCTTTGCCGATCTTCTGGACTTGACATCGCTCTGACAGGAACGCGCGGAAGGGCGCTAGACCCGTGCCAGCGCCGACCATGATCAGAGGCGTTTTGCTCGTGATGGGCAATTTGAACTTGCTGCGTCGGATGTGGGCAAAGATTTTTCCACCCTCCAGGGCATCGCTTGGGCCGTTGAGGTGGTAGGTCAGTCCGTGGGGGTGCGGCTGGGAGCGGGAGTGTTGAGAGATAGCAAGGAGGTAGTTAGATGTAACACCATGCACGAGTTCACTGTCGTTGTCCGAAAGAGGAAGTGTGGAGACGATGGCAGTGATAGAGGGTTTGCGAGGTGAGACGACGCTGCTCGAAGAGATGGAATAGTATCGGGGACGAATGTGGGGCATCGTTTCGACGAGATATGCAAGGGGCAGGTCTGACCAAGTCTTGCCGGGGCATGCAAGCTGCAATATGCGGCCAAGATTCAGGTGTGTGCGGCTGATGAAGTCCGCGTAGAAGTCCTTATCCTGGCCGAGCTTGGTCAGGTATGCCTTCGCCTCTGGGGTTGGTGCGAATTGTGCGAGATCGCGCACATTATCGCGGTTAACGGGAGCACAGATCTCAAGGTAGTAACGGAAGAGGGCAGTCGCGTTGGTTGGCGTGGGGATCGTTATTTTGGTCGCAGAGTCAATAGCTCTGATGATGAGGGGAACATCACGCCGTGAGGAAAGACCAAGTACTTCCAGCAGGCGCTCAACCTCAACGTCGGGGTTTCCAGGCCAGATGGCAAGGTGATCCCCAGTCTTGTAGGTCAACTCGGGCTGGCTGCTCAGGTCCAAATCCATGTGCAGGCAGTTTCGACCAGATGCAGTGAAGAGCTCTCTGGAGTTGGTGATGCTCAACGGGCGGACTGGCGAAGACTGGGTAACGGACTTGAGTCCATCAATTTGATTGTTGGGTTCTCCATTGTGCAAGTCGATGGGCTCCAAGGACTCGTCCTCGTCAACCGTCAAACTTGGAATATATCTGGCTTCAACTTCTTGGAAACCAAACTGCTCCCGGAAGCAAGTGAACAGTTTGTCTCTCCAGCCCATGAAGTCTTCTTCAGTGGCGCCCTCTGCATCATTTGCTCTGCCGACGGGCATGAAAGCCCTCGCTCCGAACTTATCCAGACCCTCCACGATGACATCAACAACGTGATTATAGAATTTGTAGTTGGAGTTGCCTAGTCCAAAGGCCGCATAGCGTAGGTTAGACAGTGAGACACCATCGGCCTTGTTGATCCAACTCCAGAAATCGACAGTGTTGTCACTGGGGTCACCCTCACCATAGGTGGAGACGATGAAGATGGCCAACTTTGAGCTGGGGATCTCGGCAATGGTAGCAGGGTCATAGTCTGAAAGGTCTGCCGTCATGGTTTCCTGGCCCCAACGTACGGAGATTTCCCGTGCCAGGCGATGGGCAAAGCCTTCGGCTGTACCAGACTGTGACCCCCAGAAGACGACAATGTTCTTCCCCGTCTCTTCCAACTTCTGCGCAATATTCCTCGTTTCTCTGTTGGCATTCGCTCCGTTTTGGCCGCCATTCTTCAACTGGGGCCGTTCGAAGGCAAGGTGGTGATATGGATCAGGCTTATCCCAGAGGATCCCTCTCGAGAGGAAGGTGGCTCCTGTGCCGGCGAGAATGGCCAGGGCTGTGTAGTCTGCGATGCCGGTTGGCGTAGCATATTTTGAGATCTCCTGAACGAGCTCTGGTGGAATACTCCACTGGGATAATTGAGAGAGGGCCATTTCGTGTGAGGAGAAAGAGAATGTCCAGTTCTCTAATCGTATAGGTATTGGAGCATGGGTCGTTTCAGGGCGTGATGAACATGAAATAGTATAGAAGGAAGTGAACCTAAGAATAAATTCGAGATCGAGATCGAGATTCAAGATTGATATCGTACAAGCCGGGGACCCCGCAGATTTAAAAACACATCCTGACGCCTCTATCGAGTCTCGTTGGCAGTATGGAAAGATTCCCCGGTCGGGCTCGGGTCTCTGACAGTCGCTTCTTCCAGACTCGGGGGGAAATCGTCCACAACAGTGGTCCGCGGGGAAATTTGCCCATCCTGGTGGGTTGATATGGGCATTGGGCGCCTATTATTATTGACGACTAGTTATCAAGATCTGGTCCAGCCAGCCAGATTGAATTTTGTCTCTGGGGTGGGCCCCGCGGGGAGGGGATGGATTTGCAAAGGAGCGAGAGGTGGCGCGGGGCAACTGCTCCGACGGGCGGGAATTATCGCCCATTTTGGGCTTTGTCAACTGGCCCGGAAAGAAGTTGATGCACGTGGCATTGTCATATCAAGTGCTATGAAGAAATTCTATGCATTAGAGAGGGGCGCTCAATACGTAAAAGTGTTGCGCTTGATTCTATTCCCTTTGTCTGTGTTCCTCTGAAACAATTGCTCCATGATTGATCCTAGACACAGCGCAGTTCGGGCGGGGAAAGTTTCCCATCTCGACTGCCTCTTGTCTGCTTCCATAGCGTCTATGGTCAACCTTGCCCACTAGAAGAAACAAATGCCAGTATATACAGACTGGAACTGAGGCTTCAGACTTAATTCTTCTCACTTATCGATTTCACCCATGCGTTTGCCTTCCTCCCGGTGGAAGAGAGCTTGGTTTTCACTTTGGGCTATCCATTCCTGGAATTTGCATAGGGCCTGATATCGATGGGATAACTTGTTCTATGTGGTGTTAGCAGCTTGAGTGGTCTAAAGATTCCTCTTCTAGGGAGCCTTTACCTTCTTCTCATGGGCCATCTCCGCAAGGGTTTCCCCTTCATGCTCAAAGATCGGTTCCCATCCTGTCTTTGGATGAGCAAATCTGGTAAATCAGGATTCCTCTTACAAAGCACGTACCAAAAACGGGAGGACCTCTTGCGGGGACAATCGTGCCCTATATAAGCTGTTAGTCCACTGTCCAATATTGATTATCTCAGATTGTATTCGTACTTCAAGCCTTCCTTGGAAAACCAGCGGCTCGCTGGTGGGCCCCATGGAAAATGCAAACGTGCACACCGTGTCCGCACGTTTGTCCTCGTAGGGGGCTAAAAGTTTGTTTAACCCATCATTTCCGAGTGCCTCAAAGAAAAATTTGCTGGTGGTCAGGGGAAAAGTTAGCTTGGTATCTGTCCATGAAAGTCAGATGCCATGTGCCATACATGTAGGGTCCGGGAAGCCTTTTCATCGCATGAAATTCTAAAGCCGAGTCTTCCACGATCACCGGTCCGTCCACCTGCAAGGCATGAGATGTCAGTGAAACTTCCTTCCTCCATTCAAATAGCGTCTTTCTACAATCTTAGAGGCGCGTCGGCACTTATCCCGCGCAATGTCTTCCAGTGATCCTTGAATCTCCGGAATATCCAATGCCAGGGCCCGAACGAGAATCGAATCGCCGAGGATGGCCTTGACTTCGATGACCTTATTCGGGTTACCTGTCACGAATGTGCATGTTTTCATGTTGATCTCCTCTGGGTATCAAAGAAGAACATATATCCACCGGCCAAATCCAGTCTTATCAACGTGAGGGCGCTATGCCAAATTCGAACTAGCATGGATGGTTGGCAAGACCTGGAAGCCAGCTACATATGTCTCCTGTACGTAGTTAAACCTATGTATCAGCATCCTATATCTCTCTTTGAGTATTATACTCGAATTTTTAAAATCTTGTGGTCAGGCACAAGCTCGGCGGACATTATGATGAAAGCTGTTCATAGTGGCAAACGTGGGACACTGGGTTATAAATTTCTATCGGTAGCGCGAATTTACAGCCTCAACCTTCTGAATAATAGGTTTGATTCGATGGCTAAAAGTCAAATTTTGAGGATCATGGGCGTACCCGGGGATCTAAGTAATTTCAAATTGACGGGTATTCACAAGGGTTTCTCCCTTGGTGGTTGTGCGGAACTCGCGATTGATCGGGCCACAACCTTAGGTACCTTGAATTCCCAACTTTTGCGGCTACAAAAAGCCGCTCGTAGGTGATCAAGCGTGACTCATGCAAGATATGATCTTCATTCGTTCCCACTGGGCCGCATCTGCAGCCACCTCCTTCTACGTCGAACTGGTAGCGGTGATGACCATGTGTCTCTATCAAACTATCAACACGTGCGATCGAAAGTGGGAAAGCTACAACAAGACTGAAATAAGTATCAATTTCAGGGGGTACTAAATAATGCTGCTCAAAGTGGCCCGGCATACGTTCAAATCTATAGAGCAAGCCTTGGCTCACAGGGCGTGGCAGCCCAAAGAGAAATTCGATAAAAAAGGGTGAGGATGCAAAGACATCATCCAAAGATGGTACTGCATGCACGAAGTACACTAGCACATGATGCAAGATTCATCTAACCAATTGAAGGAAGGAGGTTCTGATGCTAAGTTGAGGGCAAGATAGGAAATCCGTGTGCGGACAAGACCCGAGAGTTGTCACGAACTTACGACTGACCTCATCGAGAATTCTTCGAGGTATTTATTGGCCAGAACAAATGTGGCAGGATCCAAATGTCCATGCACATACCTGACAGTGATATCCCACTTCCCCCCAACAGGAAAAAGCAATTCGTCCCGAGAACCGGGTCATCCCCACCGATCGTGAGCGTGACCATTCTCGATCTTGGAATGATTTTTGAATTTGGTGAAAACTCTCATTTGCCCCAGGGCCTTGGATCTTTGTATTTGTTTAGAGACCAGTTGCAGACCAATGGTGGAATTATGTGAGTCCAGAGCTATTGCACTAATTGCAGCAGTTGTCCATGTTAACGACGACACCCCAAGATGGCTAATCCGACACCAGGCTGGTACCCCTAGTTTAGAGCAGTATCCGTATTACTGTAGATCAATACCTCCCTTCCACTATATCAATTTCCCTTACGTCTCATTATACCTATAGAAGGGAAATTTCTGGCCACTGGAAATAGAGACATTTTTTTTTTTCAGTTACATGCCTTCTCTCGCCACTCGTAGTCAGGAGACAGCCATTTTCACCCTGTCATTGTGCTTACTGAACAGCCTCGGCCCTCGTTCCAGATCGCGGGCGGAAGGGGACGATGGGATGCCGGCGTATTCGATCCTCTCTTGAGACCCTTGATTCGTAAAAAAATATATGGCATTAAGGTTAGTCTCCTGAAAGGAGTCTCTGAAAGGGTAGTTATCAGTAAGACCCAGCGCCATCAGTACCAACTAACAGCGAGGGTAAACACGAGGAAGGCCGATCAATTCCTGCAGACGTGTTTATGCACTCGGTATGATCTAGATCATGGATTAGAATGACGATGTTGCAAAATAATCCTGGGATGCCTTCTTTTACCTCGTCGGTGCTGTTGTAGTGCTAGAACCTACTGTGAGATCCTGCGAAGTCCAGAAGTGGCTGGAGCGACATGAATTTGAATGCACATACTGCGCTAAACCAAAGTGGTGATGGGGGTGTCAATAAGCTATGTTTGGGCGTCGTTTTAGCAATTCCCGTTGCTTCTCTATTGCACCCTGAAAGAAAAGAGCCTGTGTAACCAACCTCACCTTGAGAATCGAAGATAGCGTTGCGCCACCGAATCTCTGATCGTCCCACGATCTGCAGCCGAGAACAATAGTTGCATGCAGAAGAATCCTGAAGATTAAGTTCTGATATCGAATTTTACTTGCATCTGGGTCTCACATTCGATCAAATAAGCATAATATGGGCGCTTAAAGCAAGTGCGATGCGCTCCAGAAATCATCTCCTTCCTACTTTCTGTTCTTGTGGCTCGTACCTTGAACATGACAGATATTGTGCCAACCGCGTTTATTCATAAACCACTGAAAGTTGTCGTGGTCGGGGCAGGGTACGTGAAGTAAGGGCCAGTGTTCGTTATGCTGTATTCTGACCATTCTCTGCCTCTCCCTCAGTGTCTCTGGCATACAGTTCGCACATAATGTGACAACGTCTTTGAAGGATGTTGACCTTCAAATATTCGATCGGAATCCTTGTCTCGGGGGAACATGGTATCTCAATAAATATCCGGGGTAAGAACGACCCTCCACGAATTTTCTCACCCCGATCTCCACGCGTCGCGTCCCTAATAATCAATCAGGTGTACGTGCGACGTGCCATCCCATACATACCAGTTCAGCTGGGCGCCCAATCCCTCGTGGTCCTCTCTTTATCCACCAGCACGCGAGATTCACCAGTATCTGGAGGATGTAGTCGACAGACATAATCTTCGACAGTTTATGACCTTCAATACGGAGTGCGTGTCTGCAAAATGGCACGAGAAGTCCTCGAAATGGGAAATTGTCACGCGGAATGCCCAAACAGCCCACGAAAAGACCATGTGGGCCGACGTCTTCGTCTATGCTGTCGGTCGGCTCAACAACTACAAGGTGCCTCAGTTTCCTGGGCAGGACAAGTTTCAAGGGAAGCAAGTTCACACGGCAAATTGGCCTTCCACCATCAACGCCAGGGGGAAACGAGTAATAGTCATCGGAAATGGCGCCAGTGCAGTCCAATGTACTGCAGCACTGCAGCCAGGTATGTGATTATTGATTTTAAAGAGATGGAAGTGAAAGATCCTGATGACCCGGTATTTGCAGTTGTTTCAAAGATCATCAATATTGCCCGAGGGCCAACTTGGATCGTGCCACATATTTTCTCTGAGGACGGCGCTGTTCAGCGGCTATGTAAGTGAGGCGAACTTGGGGGTGTACTCAGACTAGCTGACTGATTATCATGAAGACTCCCATAAGCAGAAGAAGCTCTTCCAGGCGAGCCCTTCTGCGTACTACACTTTCCGGATCGGATTGGAGAAAAAGCTTGCTGCCGGCTTTCCAGGCCTGTGGAAAGGTACCCTGTCTCAGGCTCGCTTTAGTTCGTTGTCCGAATCATTTATGAGATCAAAAATTAAGGATAAATCCCTCTTGAACGCCCTTCTACCTAGTTTCGAGGCAGGATGTCGTCGATTCACTCCGGGCGGTCATTATCTGGACGCACTGCAGCAACCGAACGCCGAGTATTTGAGGGATTCAATTGCCGAGCTTACAGACGAGGGCCTTATCACAGCATCTGGGAGATTTATAAGGTGCGACATTATCGTTTACGCAACTGGATTCGAGCCCTACGCGCCAAGATTTCCCGTCATGGGCCGCGCAGGGCAATCTTTATCAAAAGCGTGGGCCCGAGAGGGACCATGCGAAAGCTATATGGCTGCCATGGTGGCAGGATTCCCAAATTTTTTCGGTGAGTCAATTGTTAGTAGCAAATAATACATGCGAGTCACTAAATTCTGACCGCTACAGTGTTCAACCCCCCAATTTGCCCGGTAAATGGATCTGCATTACCTGGGATTGAGCGAGCGGGGAGCTACATGACTAGAGTGCTGTCACGACTCCAAACAGATCAATTGCGATCAGTCTGTGTCAAAGATCAAGCTCAAAGGGAATTCAACCAGTGGGTGCAGTCCAGGATGGCTCATATGGTATGGTCGGGACCTTGCACTTCATGGTGTAAGTTTATGACTTATTCCCTCAAGCCAGTTGTTAATCACTCACTCACAATTCGCTAATAGACAAAAACGCCAACGGAAAAGTCATCGTCCCATGGCCTGGTACCGTGCTTCATTACTATGCTGCAACAGAGATCATTCGTTGGGAAGATTTTGATTTAGAGTACGAGGATCCTGCCGACAAATATGCGAGCTTTGGCAACGGTGTGACTGCAGATGGCTTCGTTCCAGATCAGTTTCCCTGGGTTATTCCACCCCTTTCACAACAAGATCCTGTACCAGTCAAGTGTGAGTTGCCCCCAAGGCCCCTTGGATTTTACGATAGGATCCGGAAGTCTATTCGAATCTTTCTGCAATGGCCAGATTGATCTCTCCTCGTTGGCAATGATGTATAATGCGGTTGTTTTGTTTAAGAATGCTTGTTTGCAGATACAGCAACCTTTTTGGATAGATAATCCTGTGCATTTCATTTTGCAGTATTATGTCAATATTGATAGACAGTGGAATCGTGATACTTTTGACAGAAACTCAGAAGTATCTTATCAGTTATGAGTTTGAGAATAAACTAAGGATTCCTACTAAGCTAATTGAAAGGACGATTTAGAAAACACTTAGAATTTTTCGCAAAAGAAAGACTCGGATCACATTTCCACAGGGTTAAATCGGAATGTCCTTTGTGAAATTTCCAGCCTCCCTGCCAACTCGTGGGCATAGCGCGCACAAACCAAACGACCATAACCAGGAGTCTCAGACATAGCTATAACAACATCACTAAAGCGAGCACGCTCAGGAATGTAAAGAGTGCAGTTTTTACCACTTTCAGCGGCAGCGGCTTCTTCTTCTATTATGGCAACTTCGGCAACAAACCGTGCGATCAAGCTGCCCTCCCACATCCCCTCTTGACATCGCGTTCGATTAAGCAAACCAATAGCATCGTATCGAATCCTTTTGTGACGACATTTCATCGCCACTAGATAAAGAGGTGGGATGATGCCCGACTCCAGTGTAAATGTAACGTTGAGCCGAGAAGAGGGGTTCTTGCTGCTAGTCGCAGCAAGGTATTTTGTTCCAAGCTCAACCACACGTTGAAAGGTAGGGTTAAGATAATCGCAAGCTTCTTCATGAGTTTCACGAAGAGTGCAGATTAAGAAAGAGATATAGAAGTGCTGCATCTCAAGTAAAATCGTTGGCCGAGCGTCATGATGTACAATATTACTAGTCAGCGCTTTGAAAGCGGAAGCCCAGCGTTCCAGACTAAACTTGAGACATGATCTTTGCTGCAACAAGAACGCGTGTTTAGATAGATCCACTGTCTTAACCCGAGAGTAGGACTTGCAATAACGAACGGCCCAGTCCCCATCGATCATGTTGACCACTTCCGAGTATGCGAGATGAAGTAGCTCACCCCGTAAGCGATAAACAGCATTTGACAAAGTATCCAGAGACTTCCTCGCATCCGAAAAGTTCACGAAAAAGCTCGGTACTTGTAGACTCGGGCCTATTTCAGCATGGGAGTGACCAAGTGTGAGTATTGGGCTCTTTTCTCCAAACATGGTAGACTCGTAATCTAGGCGAGCATATGTGTCCTCCAGTTCATCCATGGTGAATTTTTGGACTCCTAAAATGTTCAAGGCTGATGTTTGTCTCTTTTCAGGCCCCAGTAACATCGAATGAGAACCTGTGGTCATCAAGATGCGAAGCCCCATCCTTAAATGAGCTAGAGCCCCTGGTCTATTTCCCTGCAACATCTCAAAGCAAATGAGCAGTAAACATGTCACTAACGTGACATGCTCACAGCCAGAGCTCATTGGGCTGCTAAGACGTCTTCGCAACTGATTGAGCGATTCAATATAGTGTTTCACCGCGAACGAATTGGCACACCTGATGTAGTCGACGATCTGCAGGGAAGGACACCGTCCCCTCATGGAACGATGCAGAGCGCCAACTGCTACTGCGGCATGGCGAACAGACGATTCATGTAGGCTCAGTTGTAGCACCAGGGACTCCCAATTTGAAGACTCGAAACAGCCGGGAATCTCCTGCAACGTCTGCTCACGAAAGAAGGCAAAGTTTTGACCCTCGACCGTCGGCCTTTTAGAAAGGAATGTGAGTTGAGTTGGGACTGAAGAGAAATTGATGCTCTCTGTGGCTGCTGGCCGAGGCTCTAGTGGCCTCTTGCCTTTTCTTCTTATTGCAGTATCGCGAACGGCTTGGCTCTCTTGCTCGTACCCGTCGCAGGCCCGGCCCGTTGATGTGCAACGGTTGCATGACGGTCGAAGCTCGTCGCATTTGATTTTCCGGACTCTAGTTATTGTTAATCTTGTTGTTCTCCACCCTGCTTTGACTCACTCACCTGCATGTTAGACAACCGCTTCTTCCCCGTGATTTCCGTGCGATCGCTAAACTCATGGGAATTGACCTTGCTTCAACTTGAACAAGTTCACAGCAGTCAGAGAAAATGAGAGGCCTCCAACTCAAGAGTATGGATCATATAGGCTCACCTTCTGAGGTGGGGCGAGGCCGTGGTTGCATTAAAAGACGTGGGGGCCAACTGGCTTCGCGATTCTCATTGGCCTGTTCGCTTGGGAAAACATCAACGCCAATCATTGAAATCGCATACTTGACTCAATGATACACCTTTGTCTCATAGTCTCTGAGAATGATTTGTTTACAAGCGAGTGGAAGACTTGAGCATCACATGTTGTCGTGGGGTGGGAGACGCGTCCAAAGTTAAAAGCTGGCTCACTACCCTCTACCATAGATGGGTTCTGTTATTCCGTAACTTTCTCAATAGTGTTGCAGTGCACCAAATACTGGACTTCAGATTCTTTGACCGAGATGGCCGTCGCCGTCCAGATGATTCATATCCACTATCATGGCAAGTTTCTATCACTGCTGGACTCGGATGACTCAACCCTTTTATATACCGTCAAAGTCTGCCGCGAAACTCCTCAGATCCAAGTCGTGAGGCGACAAGCCAGCACAGCCCACCAGCCGGGTTTGTGCACAGCATCATTCAAAAAGCTGAGTATGGAAGTCACGCTGTCCATTCACGGCCACCGTGTTCTGCTTCGTCGGCCCGACATATTCTCACGCACTTATGGCTTTGAGAGTTGCTCGCTGCCCGGTACTATGCTTCGGTGGGAAGCTGATGGTGCTCTGACGGGTGATTTCAAGCTTGTCAATATGCGTGACGATCGCGTACTTTGTCGATTCCACAACAAGGTGTTTTCGGTTGCGGAGGTGGGATCTTTTGAAATGATTGGCGTGCTATCTGAGGATCTCAAAGACGAGGTGGTTACTAGTGGGCTGGCAGTATTGGTCATGGTACAGAGTCTGAATTTGGCAGGTATGGTGCTCATGGGGAGCCCTTGAAAACATTACCTAGGTAGGAGATGGATGATCATAGCTTTGGAATGGACTCGCACATGTACTGTCTTAAACCGAAGGTCGGGAACTGTAGATTTCCTCCACCCCTCCAAAAGCCGTATTCAAATTCGCGGTTTCACGAATTTTCTTGGGGCCTCAAGTATCAAGCTCCAGGGCTGTATGCCCTGGAAATCGAAAGCCGTGATCAGTTAGCGTCTCACACCTCATGCATGCCAAATGGCTTGGACGATGCAAATTATGGCACACCCTTCATGGTTGACTACCCCAGATTTACTATCCGATGATCCCGGCCGACCCGTGGTCATGGAGGATCCTGAGTGGATGACCAGAAAGCTTGCCGGGTAACCGTCGGCTAAGTTGATGCTCGCTACTTATTTTCGGCATGTCGAGACTTCCACGGCCGCGGCGATTGGATGATTCATTCCACCCAATAAGTGCTAGCCTGAAGAAATCATGACTCCACGCCTATTTTAATATTCAGCCCACCTCCATCCTATCTTTTTATGACTTGATTGTAAAAGACCACGATTCCAACATTCCTGTGTTTGCTTTGCAAAGGTATGTAATCTACAAGATCTTGATCTCTGGTCATTGCCAACAACGATCCGAAGCCGAACGCGATGAATTAGTATATAGCCAGTGGCAGTGTCCGCTAATTTTTTTCTCATTGAAATAGCTATCGACTGAGTCGATCTTTACTCGAACTCTTTAGATCACAATGTCTGGCAAGGAGATGGAATATACGCGGTATAGCCCGCACCCCGGAACATTCGGTCTTGAGTGTACGCTGACGGCCACGATACACCAGCCTGGGGAAGTCGGGCCTGAAGATCTCCAAGATCATTCTTGGCACCATGGGTTTTGGTAGCAAGGACTGGCAGGACTGGGTCTTGGACGAGGAGGAGTCGTTGAAGGTTATCGAGCACGCTTACAAGCAAGGGATCAACACCTGGGATACGGTAAGTCGATACGCCAAACTCACCCAATCGAAACGATGAACCACTATCGAGTCTCAGCTAATGTTATGACATAGGCCGATGTCTATTCCCACGGTCGCTCAGAGGAAATCGTTGGTAAAGCCCTGAGGAAGCTCAACATTCCCCGCGACCGTGTGGTCATCATGACCAAGTGCTTCTTTGGCGTCGATGACAAGGGCAAATTCCCGCCCATCTCGGAATCCGCACGCAATGAAGGCGACTTCATCAACCGAGTCGGTCTATCTCGCAAGCACATCTTCGATGCCGTTGACGCTAGCGTCCAGCGTCTCGGCACTTACATCGATGTGCTTCAGATCCACCGTTTGGACCGCGACACCCCCCGCGAAGAGATCATGAAGGCGCTCAATGATGTGGTCGAGAGCGGCAAGGTCCGGTACATCGGTTCTAGTTCGGTAAGTC